>JAAAKE020092133.1:0-20453 GCA_010014785.2 Anisolabis maritima | reverse complement strand
TGAAAAATTAAAATTACATAATTTCCATTTTATTAATAAATCAATTTACGGTATATTTTTAAAGAAATAGCCGATGGCAAATAAATAATAATATTACTTGTTAAGGTGTGATTTGGCAGCAGGAATCGAACTAGGGTCTTCCTTAAGAACAAAACGTCTTGTTCCAAGCACGTATTGTTCCAGATACTTTCTCCAATTCACTTCCCGTACATCAAAATTAAATTGAACGCGATCACGTACATCCATATTGTTAAGGAGTTTTGATACATTTGCATTTGTGAATCGCCACTCGTTTGTCATAAAATAATTGTAGCATTCAGTGACTTTGGCAAGTTTGGAGTGTAGACGCACCATTCTATAAAAATATAATTAATAATTATATTACAAAAAAAGACTGTTCTCAGGATGTATATTTCTATATAATTACGTCATTGATCTTCAGAAACAAATGAATTGTTTTTTTTTTTTGGAAAATTAAAAAATATACCTACATTGGTTTTCGGCCACTAACTCGATAAATAGTATCCAAAAAATAGGCAGGCAAAGTGTGGAAAACAAGAATTGCAGCTTTGTGGAAAACACGATTCTTTTTAAAACTGCCACCAGGATACCAAAGGACATCATTAAACGGGTGTTTTATGATAAATTCTCGTCCCATTTCTTCGATATCTTTCCATTTAAGAGGATTGAGCAAACCAGATGTACAGTTGTAAACCGTGATATTGCCTGATCTGTAATAATAAGAGTATATAAATGTTAGAAAATTATTCATATAATATAATAAGCTACCACCTATTTTTAATAGTGAGCAATTAAAAGATTTTTAATTACTCCACTCCCCACTAAATACCTGCTGTTCTAGTGCAATTCACCCAGTTTATTGCTGTGACATGACGTCACACTGCTCAAGAAAACTGGAAGTGTATAGGCTTCTTAAGGTGAATTTTAAATATTTGTTATATAAAAAACTCAAAAATAAAATTGAAAATTAAGTTAATTATCCGTTTAGTTAACTAACCTGACAGTAGCTGTGTACCATCCAACAGTAATTATAAGATTGATTGCAATATCAACCGGAATCAAATCGGCAATTAAATCTCGATTACAATACAAAGATCGAATAATTCCTTTTCCAGCTCCTGCTAATAAACCTGTCGGTCCGTTTAAATTATCAATCCATCCTGGAATGGGTTCCTTCCATGCCGCAGTCACTGAGATTCAAATATAAAATTATATTAATAAAATATTCGATGAATTAATATTTATTTTTACTGACCGATAGAGGGCCGAACAATTGCTACAGGCAAATTTCCACTTTGTTCCACCATAACATGTTCAGCGAGGCTTTTAGTAAAAGTGTAAGTGTTTGGTCTATCGCCAATTATTCTGAAAAAATCAATTAATTAAATATTTGAAATTTTTTGTACAAAGATTAAATTTCTCATATTGCAGGCAAGTACCAAGTGTGGTGTAGCTAGTATGGTCGGTACGCCCCAGTTTAAAATTAAAATCGATTCCACATGAATTCAAAATAAAGTCTGTTTAACGTCCCTTGAGAGACAAGATTACCACCAATATTTATATTAAGGGGTGTGGCTAAGACATTTGGGGAGGGGGGGGGACGTCAAAAATGCCTAAAATATTTTGACTTTTTTTAAACAGAATAAATTGATCAGTGAGTTTTTCCAAAGGCGAGATCGAGGAGGGCCCTTCCCTTTACTAAGTCCTTGTTAATATTAAGTAGGAATCAGAGGGGTGAGGAATTATGGTCATTGAAACCCCAGTAACATGGAGTATATAAATTCGTTCGTATTCAGTTGCTGGAAGGCCGTCGTTTACTCCTGGTCACGTGTTATTGCGCGCAATGTTTCATCATGTTTTTATCTTTTTCTTTCGATGGAAATGTATGAACATGTTATTTGTTAATGAGGTTACATTTCTTTTTTTTTTTTGTATTTTTTTATTTGTTTTGTTAATTGTTTGTTGTTTTGTGTTATGTAATTTATAAATTTGTATTTGTTTGATTGGACCTAGCCACTTGTGCCTCTAAGCAGGTCGTAAATAAATTTATTTATTTAAGAAATTAACTGCACATGCATGGTTTGTTCTAGAAGAACTATGGAGCAATGAATCGAAAAATTCTTATGGGAGTTTTGATTGCCTACCTTCCAGCAACCAAACATGAACGAATTTATGCAACCTATAGTATATTATTTTTTCCTAAAACATTCTCAATATTTTATTAGCCTACTTCCCGTTTGGTGAAAAAAAATTAAAAGGCTGTTTGACTCACGAAAAAGATTTCTTTGACCTCTCAAACAAAATAAATAACGCTCCTATATATTAATCTACTAAAATTATAGTAATGGGGTCACCATCCATACAATTACATATAGAAAGGTCAATATTTTGGAAAGAGATTCACAATCTATTAATTTATAAATTATGATAAGAGATTCATAAAGAATGTAAATTTAATCAAGCGATATTTGTTTCCGGGATATAAAGGTGAAATAAAATTAAAAGACTAGGAGAAAGTAGTCATATAAAATCATGATATGACGATTAAAGACATTAAAAACGCTTTGGAGAAAATGGCTGCTAAAGGAATGAATCTTTTTTACGTTAAGAAAAAAGATCATTTTCAAAAAATTGGGCCAAAAATCGTGTAGGGGGTCGCAAAATGAAGGAGAGAAATAACAAAAAAAATGACTACCCAGAAATTTTTTTCGGGGGAGAAACACCCTATATTTTTCAAAAAAATTATATACTTTATATTTTTACTTTTCTATCATTCTTTTTTCCCCCCCCCCCCCCTATATTTTTATTAATATATTTTTACTAATTTATTTTTCTTAATGTGCATTATTTTAATGTGTATTATTTTTCGAATTTCGTTAATCTTTTGACATATCTGGGAAAAACCAGGACTGCATGACTTCCATCCCTTTCCCCTCCATTTATAAAGTCAAAAAACAAAATTGGTTTTAAAATATACCATAATCAATTGAGTATTTAAAATTTGATAATTTATTAAGCAAACACCAAATTAATAAGTATTATGTGTGGGAAAGGGGACACAATTACATAATTTGCCTGGTACCCAAGGACGTTAGCTATGCCACTCTAATCATTAGAAAAGGATGAGATTAAAAGTAAGAAAAATACTTTCTCTTTCAAGCACAGAAACAAGATTAAATTAATTTATATTATTAAATTTAAAATTTTACTTGGGCGTGATATCTTCAAGAAGTTTTTCATCCATCCAGTCGACACATTCGATGGTTTTGTTAGGGTCCGTTGGCGGGGGATAAATATACTCCTTTATTTCCTTCCGATTACAATTGCAATATGCAGTAGAGACATGTACAAGTGCCTATAAAAAATAGATATTTTAATCTTTATATTTTTTACGTATATTAATCAGAAGTGTCCATTTCAAATGATCACCCGGATCGCTTGCTATATATAATTGCATCTCAAAGTGAACTTAAGATTTGTGGCAAAAATTCTCTGGTAAATTTTCTAGTAAAAATTTTTACTAAATATTTTGTCCGACTCCATTCACAATGGAGAATTTTAATAGAAATTTTTTAGTTATTTTATCTGACCTTTTTTATTTAGTAATATTTACTACTTCAGTTAGGGCCTCCTCCATACGCCAAAAATTGGACTATTTAGAATCTTAAGGAGTTAAAAATAATAATAAAATAATAGAAAATTTTATATAGCTTTCTTTGAAAATTGAAGGGGCGAATTCGGGAGCCGAAGCCCAGTTTGACACCCCTGATAGAAATAATTTAGAAAAAGATAGGAATAGTTATCTATTAGGTAAGGAAGAGATTGAGTCTCTATGTTCCTGACATATCATCTGCTTTCTCACTTTATAACTTTCCCTAGACTTTCTTTTAACGCATTTTTTGATTCAATTATTTTTTGGTGTTTGATAACTGAAATAAAAATTTTATAAACTGGAACTGTGGATTCCTAAAAAGGCCGATATATGGCTCCCATAATTCAAAAAATTAAAAACGGGACTTTTTCAAATAATAACATTTTATTCCTAATTGGATTTTTTTATCTCCATATTTGATGTATTTTCCCAATTTTTCTTCACGTATTTTATCAGATATTTTTTTTAGGATTCTACATAAAAGGTCCCCCCGACACTGATCCATCTAAAAAATAGATTTATTTGGAAGAGAGGAGAGATGGGGCAGCCAATAAAAAATTATAATTTGTTTCGATTGTCACACTCATAATCAGAATCTCTGACCATCGCTCTTATTTGGATATCAAAATATTTGTACATAATTTTCTGTCAATATATTATTTTGTGATGCTGGTTGGCTTAGATACTGATGATAAGTGTGATGTGCACTTGAAACGTCTCCGAAAAGAACTGCGATTTTTTTTTAGCTGCCTTACCTCTACTCTTATTCAAAGATTTCCACAGCCATTCATATGGAAAAAAGATTGGTAACAAAAGCCTATAAGAAGTTTCGAAGTGAGAAACACTATTAATATTTAAAGCTTATATTTTTCTGAAAAAAATAAATCAGTTTATATATTCGTAATAATAATTAATATTTCTTATACAACCTCGAGTTTGAGCATCTTATGACAAAGATGAATAATTTGTTTAGTTCCTGTAATGTTCATGGCTACAGATAGCTTGAGGGCCTCATCGAATTTAACGGTTGCCGCTGAATGAAAAACAATAGATACGTTATCGATGAGGATTTTCATATCTGCAGAGCTGATCCCCAAATCAGGACTTGAAATATCTCCAGCGATTGCAACGATCTTGTTCAAGACTTCCGGTCGCTCTTTCCGAAGCCAATCGAACACCTAAAAAATATATATTAAAATAACAATATTTAGAAATAGTATTATATAAAAATTCTAATAAATATAATAAAGAAAAAAATTATTTTTAATGATTAAATGAGGGTAGAGAAGTTCTAATTGTAGGTTAAGATGGTTAATTAATTCAGGTCACAATTTTCACCATTAAAAAAATTATTATGTTTGCTCAAGTATTTCAAATTTTTTCAGTCCAATCCTAATTTACCGAGTTGGAAATTTTTTCTGAACTTTTTTGTTCTATCATCTCCAATCATTCTCCATCTACAGGCAAGAGTCCCAATTTACACATCTATCGTCCCCTTTTTATATCTCCCTCCCATTCAAAAATCTTTTTAATTTCCATTAAATTTTCCCCACTGATTTATTTTTATGCCATCTAATAGGGTCTCAGTTTTTAAGTGAGAAGGAGGCCAAAATATCAAAAAAATTTTGAGGCTTTTTAAAAAAAAAACAATTTTATCAACTTTTGGACTTCAATGGACAAAATACCAACAAAATTGCTAGCATTTTTAAATTATTTGACCTTTTTTTAAGGAGGGCTATTCTAATTTAAATTAATAAACATTTAATGTATCAATTGGTTCTAGATTTATATTAAAATAAAGGAAATTTAATTTATTCCTATTTGATATTTCTTGAACCTAGAGATATTTTGTTCACATCCCAATAGTATTCGGACAGAAACTATTAAAAAAACATAAATTCAATTTTTTAAATGCGTTTGAGTTTATAAATAAATTTCCTTAGTGTATTGAGAAAGTAAACAATAATAAAACTTAACCAATATTTGGATATTTCTAATAAATAAGAAATGGGTTTAATTATGGGAAAAATAATATCTCAAAAATAGAAGTAACCGGATACACATGTTTTTAATGCAAATTTTTAAATTTCATTGGGTCATTAAAATATTTTTAAAGAATGAAAATTAATTTTATTTTTATAAAACTCAAATACTCCAGTTATGATTAAAATATATAATATATATAATAAATATATTATATGCATTTTCAATATCATGATAAAAATTTATAATTTTTATTAAAAAATACGACAATATTTTATTTATTATAGTATTTGGACCCATGAAGATTTCTACCAAAAATTCTCCACAAAAACAAAATATAAGACACATGGAAAATTTTGGTTGAGGTTATTTATATACCACTGGATAAATTATATATTTTAAAAAATATTTGATATATTTTATTTTAAAACATTTACGACTATGAAAATAAAATAAATGTATGCATTCAAAAAAACTCAATAGAAAAAATCTCAGTCATTTCTCCCAATGACACATTGCTTTTTTTTTTTTAGGTAGGTAGGTACTCTTTTTCAAAAACCTAATAATTTTTAAAAATTTTTTCTTACCCTACCGAAATTTTGTATATATTTCAAGGTTATTATTAATAATAAAATATACAATTATGAGATTAATATTTTTTAAAATAACCAGAGTGTAGTTGGAGGGTTCAACGAGAGATTCTATATAATTATTAATATCTTATGGCAAAATAGAGAAAATAAAAAATGTTGGATAGAAGTTTCCACGGGGAAATTTTAGTCCCTTTTAAAGGCCAACAGTTTAGTACGGTTTGGTTCTGGATCGGTTCAGTTAGTTCATTTTGCTTTTGGGTTTATTTCGGTTCGGTATCTATTAAAATATAATTTCCATCGTTTTCGGTAATTTCGTTCGGGACGAAAGTATATGTATAAATAGCCAATTGCATAAAGATACAGTATATATAAATAGCCTCGTCCTTAATTTTTTAAACTTAAGTTTTATTCAGAGGTACCAAAAATTATGTTTTAATTTCATTAAAAGGATCAACCAATTTACATCTTGTTTTTTAAACTATTTTCTTTTGTATCCAATCTAGATTTATTTCGAGACTAGGCGGTCTGTAGAGACTCGTTATTTAGATAATTTCAATTAGCGCAAATATACTTTAACGCGGTGTTTTTAAATTTAAATAATCAAGTGAAAACCAGATGTCATCTCAGTGCATAAATTCAATTATCTTTATTGATAAAAATATATCCTATGTACGACACCTTTTCGCGAAAAAGTTCTCTGGCTACGCCCTTTTATTTAAGTCCTTATTTGTTTGTATAGTTAGTATAACAAATTAGAAATCTTTTGTTTAATAATTAAAATTTTTTTTTTAAATTTATTAAAACATAAATAAAAGATGTAATGTCTTAATTGAATTTTTTTTAATATATTAATTTCGAAATTTATTGGAAGAGGATGGCTCTCCTCATCCCGGAAGAGAGAGATGTTCAGTTGCACTCCCCTCTTCCACTCTTAGCAAATTTTTCTCAGATTCATTTCTTCTTTGATTTATTATTTTTAATTATATATATAATGATAAATAGAAACCCAAATGGCCTAATGCGGAAAAGATTTGCATTTTTTTGCATCATTTGCAAAATGATAGGTCTGACATTTTTATTAGCCACATTCTTCTTCTTCAAGTGCACATTATTTTCCCAGGCCTTGTATCCGACCCTGAATTTCTCCTTCTCTCATCATATATAATGAAATATCAATTTTTTCTATAATTTGTTTATTTGTATTTGTAAATATATGCATAGGTAAATTTATTTGAATGTCTAATAACGAGGTCGGAGGTTAAGTAAGATTATTTTTTAAGAATATAATGAGGTTGAGTGTCTAAATTAAAATTTATATATATATATTTTTGAAGATTAATTTTTGGTAGCAGAAAATGCCGGATCTTGGAGTGGACCAACCATTATTTGCACGCTGTGGTATTGAGGTGTCAAATGATTATTACTTTTAAGAATATTAAATTTATTATTCGATAAATATAATTTTTAACTATATGAAAGTTGTATTCATTAACAATAATCCAGAAGACTTGGCGTTTATCAAAACAATTGAAGAATATGCAAGAATTTGTGTATAGAATTTAAGTTATTCGCTTTTTGTGAATCATTTATGAACATATCAACCGCAAAATTATGTTTTCTCTGGGTGTGGTTTGGTGTAACGGCAGCATAACCGCCACAAAGGTGGATGGTCCCTGGTTCAAGTCCGGGAAGCATCAAATCAATCATCCGGAACTTATTTTATCTTAAACTATAATATATATTGACTTGGGGCAATGTTTTGAAAACCATCACCTTTTCAAAAACAAACACTTATTCAGTAAACCAAAAAAGTTAGTCCGTAATAACAAATAAAATAATTTAATTATTGACGAATAGTTGTATATTTGAAATAGTGTTGATTTTCAAATAAAGTCCTACAAGAATGTAAGAATCGATCTTTTAAGACAATATGGAGCAGGATGATTTTGTGTTTGAATTGGCATAATTAGCGCCCCCTGGAGCCGAACCAGGATCTTCTGCTATCGCGGCGGATGTGAATGTATCATTTGTCATTTATTAAAAAAATAGAAAGTTAACAAAAAAAAAAAAAAACGCTTTCATTATTAACTAATAATAAATATAATTAAATGTGCGTCAAATTTTAAATATAAATTTATAAATTTACATGTTTAGGTTAATTTCTTAAAAATAAAAAAATAAAAACTAGATTGAGTTAGAACTTTAGCTCTCCGCTTCAGAAGAAATTTTTAAAAGAGAAAGTGATTTACTAATTGAATTAAAGCGATAATTTCATTAATTCAACAAAATCCAGTTGATCACAATATGAACTTTAATATTCCCTTCTTAATAAGATTTCAAGGAGAAAAGTCCAATTACATGCCCCAAATCAAATAACTCCATTCATAAATTAAAATAAAAAATAAAAGGAATCCAAACAAAAGACAACTTTACTTCGATATACTTTACTTCGTCTTTGTCTACGTTTCGGGGGCTTTACACCACCCATCATCAGGACATAGGCTCTCAAAAAAGGTCCGTGCCTCCCAAAATAAAGTATACGGGGCCGAAGATTGTTTTTTGCTTGAATTCCTCTATCTACTTCACGGCGGTAATTGGGATGTAATAATAATAAAGGTGGTAATTTTGTGTTAGCGGTTATGCTTTACACTAATCAGCATCCCGGCTGGTTATTTAAAAGATCCCTGGTTCGAGTCCGGGAGGCAAATATGTCCAGTCAAAACAATAATCTAGCATATAATAAATAAATAAGAATAATAGTCATCAAGAATGAGAGAATTAAAGTTTTTTTTACTTAAATCAGAAATGAGAAATACGTGACACAATTGGGACAAAAAGTTTTGATGATATTCTAAAGTTAGCATGAACTATTTTAGTAAGAATTTTCATAGGAAAAATAGAAAATTTCGCACTATTGATGACAGGGGGAAAAAACAAATAGTATTTTTTTTTTACACATTTGATATATTATAAAATAAAATTCAAAATTCCAGGGGGAGGGGAGAAAACCCTTTACTTCCCATCCCTGACAAAATGTTGAAATGATCTCCTTGATTCACTTATTCACATTCCAAATTATAAAGGAAAATTTCAACCGAAGCTCTGGTTTTTAACGAATGATGATTTCCTGTTTGAATTGACTCCCGGATTCGCCACCATAGATTAAGAATAAAAATTTTTAAACAAAAATTTAAAGAAGAAACCTATTGGTATGGGGTTGGCTTTTCCTATAAATAAAACCCATTAAATTTAATTTTAAAAAATGTATAAATTATTTAAGCCCATTAGAGTTTTGATCCCTTCGGCCTTTTTTACGGGTTTACAAAATTAAAATATTTTGGCCTTAATTTATCTTTTATAAACTCTTTTCAGATGGTAAAAAGAGATTATATACTTTATTTTATATTTTTAATTTTTTTTTAAAATGATTTTATAATGATTAAAATAAATATTAAAAGAATAAATATTTATTTATTTTATTTATTATCGAATATTTCCCTTTCTAGAAAATTTTTTCATTGGTTTTTCCCGGCATTGTTAGTATTTATTTTTTATGGAAATTTGTATATTTTTACTTTATTTTTATATTTTTAATAGGTTTTTCATTTCATGTGAAATCGTTATTAGTTTTTAATATATGTTATTTTTATAAAAATTACGGAAACTTGGTAATGAGACAACACAATGATTTAGCAATTTTAGAAACTTCATTGAACTAGCAAGAAAAAAAGTAAATAAAAATATAAAATAAATATTGTGTAGTTTGATTAGCCTTCGGATGTATCTGACCGTTTCGAAAAAAATATCGCCCTCCTAAGCTTGAAGCCCCAGGGTAATTGGAGGGAGGGACAAAATGATTACTTACAGGTTGGTAATTTTTTTTTCTCTCCTATCAAAAAATTAGCGGATTCATTTTACGTTCATACGTGAAAATGTCTGTTTGTTCTTTTACGAATTTCTAATATTTCTTTTCACTTATTTTTTTATGTTTATAATTATCTAGTTTGTTTGGCAATTTGTGGGACATAGATCACGGACAGTACTCCACCTCAGTTAGAATAACTGATTATTTTCCATATTCTTACTCTAAAATATAAGAATGAAGAACGAACCGTGGTGTTAAGAAGTTCATCAAGTCTTGCCCGAACATCCCGTCCACTTTTAGGACGCATAAGTACGTAGATCCTGGTCAAATCAGGACATGAACGTAGAAGTTTCTCAACCAGAACTTTTCCCATAAATCCTGTAGCTCCAGTCACCAAAATAGACCGCCCTCGATAAAATTCGACAATTGGTCCTAAATCATTTGGAATATTCGTTTCTTCAATCATCTTTGGAGATCTGTAACAAAACAAAAATATTTTATTAATTTTTTGTTAAATATAAAATTTCCCACTTTTACTCGCCCTATATTCTGAGTATATGACTCCGCTTCCCTCTTGAATTCTTAAAATATTTCACGAAGTTCTTATCATCTAACTTCTAAATTGGAAGCTACAACGAGTTCCATTTATATAAACATTGTTAATAAATTTTTGCTTAGAAATAAAATACCTAAACAACTTTTTTTTTAAAACAGTAATTAGTTCAATATCTTCCAAAATGTAGTTCAAAATATTTAGCTACGAAAAAATAATAACAAAAAACGCAACTTGGATTATAGTAAATTTTAATTATTATTTTATGGAGAGTTGAGGGCTTTAGGTCATATTCATATTTGTCAAAGCGCTCTATGGAGGGGATTGCCAAAAAAATTTTAATCGTAGAAACAATATGCATATCACTTATTATTTATAACAGTAATTCTCTTTTTTGCTAATATCCACTTGTGACCTTAATTTAACATGACAATGAAAAGGTGTAAGTTCTTTAATAAATAAATAAAAAATAAATTTTCCTGATTTTTTCAAATACGATAGTTGGATTAAATTAAATCGACCTTAATTTCATATACTTATGAATTTATTCCAGCGGGTCAGAAGGTTTTTATTGCAGTGTCAGAAAATGAGAGGTCCAACTGTTTTGCTAAGAAATAAAAAGTGTTGATTACCATCAATCAGCTCTTTTTGGTGCGCTCAGGTTTTATTATAAGACACTGAATGCACGATATAACTTTTTATCTTTTTTGGGGCTTTTGGAGGTAGCCCTTCTCTCATTTTCCCCCCCCCCCCCCCCCCCAAGTGAACAATTCACTAATGGATTTTTAATTTAATTTAATTGCTCCAGGGCTCCTCTAGAGTGCCCGACTGATAAATTTCCATAAAAATTAAGAATCGAGCATACGTACAATCTCTGAAATAATTAATCGAAAAATTCATCAGTGAATTAGTCATTTGGGTTGTCTTACTTCCAACAAGACACTTCTAGCAAAGCATACGTTTTGTTAAATTAATGCATATATAGTCTGCTCAAGAAAATTGCTAGAGAATTATTCGAAAAATCCATGAGTAGGTCATTTGAGTTGACTACCTTCCAGCAGTCAAATACGAATGAATAAATGTTATGTTTTTATAGATAATTTCCAAGTTCTTCATTTATATTATGACTTATGTATTATTACTGATGTAATAATGTAATAATAAATGTAATTATTTAAAGTTGTACAATTATGGCTATATATCCATTTGCTCTCCAGGCAACGCCTCTCTTTGATTTGCCAATTCTTTTAGTTTGTCAAGTGTAATAAAATCAATTTAGCAATTTTATATTAATTGTTAATTAGCCAGAATAATTTAAAGAATTTAATTTTTCTAAAGAGTTGCAAAATTATATTCTAGAAATAATATGATGACCACAGTATGTTTGTTATTATTGCTCATTACTCAACAAGGCAAATTGTTTTTCCATTTTGCTGATAGCTCCTTACTTCACAATATTAAGCAATTAGATCAAAAATACCTAAATGCAAACAAATTATTCCATTTATTTACCTATAAAAATGTTTTATATCTCCTTTGATAACTATATCAATTTTCAAGCAATTTTGGTCGTTCATTTATAAATTCAGATTTTGCAAAGAAAAAAATATAATTTGACTAAAATGAACAATCATATAATAAATTATCTAGAAGTAAGAATATTATAAAGTGATAATAATAAAAATGGTAAATTTTTTAAAGTTAAAACCCATTTCGGAATTAAAAATTAAAAAAAAAAATAGCAAAATTTGTTAAACCAAAAATAATGTCTCGAGACTTTTCTTTAACCTTAATATTTTTAATAATTATTAGAGGGGCTCTGGTTAGTTAGTTAAATAGTATTCAAAATTCGAGCATTTAAAAAATTAAGATATATATGCCAACCATGTAGTGCATGCTCAGTTGTTATTTTATAGGGAGATTTAATTCATTCTTCGCACTAAAGGAGCTCTGGCAATTACTCGAAAAATCCATTAGTGAGTTGGTCATTTGGGTTGCTTAACTTGTTGCCTAACTTGCATTAAGCAAAAACGAATTTATGCACCCCATAAAGTATAAATAAAAAAGTAAATAGGTATTATTTTGCTAATGGTTCAAAAATTTTTATTATTATTATTAATTACATGAGAAAAGGGGAAAGTTGAAACAAAAATGAAATTGAAAGAAAAAATAGAATAGTGAAAAAAAAAGGCGCGCTTGTCCCCTCTCTATCACCATTCAGAATTCCTGACTACACACTTTCCTATTTGAAAAATCAGTGCCTAAACTCATAAATTAATAATTTCATCAGTTTTTTTTTTACTATTATTAATATAAGTTAAATTATTGGAGCAAATCAAATATATAGAAATGTGATAAAAATTAATTAATTAATTAATAAGTAAATTTTTATATTTATAATCTAATCAAACCAATAAAAGAAGAAAGAAATGCTAAATTTTTGGAGAAATTAATAAAGTTTATTCTAGTTTTTTAAATATGAAATACTAATAAAAGAAATTAGCAAAAAATTTACAGACAAAGGTAAAGTATACTGAGTTGTAAACTAATATTTTTAATAATATAAAAATATAAATAGTTGTAACAAAAAACTAAGTCCGGAAGGAATTCAGGTATTGCGCAACAGCGGACGAGTGCAGTTCTCGGTTTAATGGATTTCAGAAACAGTAATATAATAAGAGATACGGATATTTATTTTTTATGATTATAATTTTTTGGAGGGATTTTTTTTTTGAAGAAAAATTTTCAGATGAATTTCTATTATTTTTAATTATTTGCTTAGCTAGCCCCTTCCTCATCCGGGGCGGGAGCGTGAAAGTTTTCGACTTGTGGTTTTCAACGAATCTTTATTTTTTAACTGAGTTTGAAAAGCATGATTTTGTAATAATGTGAGTGTGTGTGTCACGGCTTTTTATAGAAATTTTTAAATACTTTGTTAATTTTGAAAAAATAAAGTGCTGTTAATTGATTGACGCTAAAATTAATTAAATCATTCCATATATACAATCCGTATCAATATGAATTGGATAATTTGGTCCTAAAATATAATTAGGAGGGAAGTTTTTCTCTTTAAATTTGAACTTTTGAATAAATTTTATTTTTGTTTAAATTAAGAAATTTCTTATTTGTTATTATTGAAAATTAGACAATATTAAATTATTTGCGTCCCAAAATATCTTCATATTAATAAAGAATTATTGTTATTACTGGATACAATAACCATCATGTTGATATAGACCTCAATCATCAATTAAAATTTTGCTATTTTTTTTTTTTTTTTTTTTTACTTTGAAAGTTATCTATATCTAAATTTTATTTAATTCATTTTGATATTAAATAAATTTACTTTGATTATAATTATAAAATTTCAAATAGATTCAAGTTACGATCCCAGACAGACAGACGCCAGGTAGTTTTTCATTCAAACTCTATGTACGAAAGAACACTAAGAGTAATAAATTCTTAAAAATTAATAATGAAATTATATAAAAGCTCGAAGGGAAAGGGATCGGATTCTGAAGAAAGGGACCAAACATTAAACGTTTTGTGATTACACAATAGACAGCCAATGACCAAGAAGACTTTCTTCGTAAGCCGCTGGCAGGGAAAGTTCTTTAGGCCCATGTAATATCACACTTGCCTCACTTGTCTTATTAGATGGTGTGCCACTCTTAATTTATTTATTCCAACCTACCAATAACCTTGAAAGCACATCATTCTTCGTTACTTTTTAATTTTAAAGTTAATTAATTAGAGAAAAAATTTAGGAGGTAATAAAAAGAAGAGAATGTGTATGATTTAGTAATAATAAATAATCATATAAAAAAATGTTATTAGGTTTGGATTTTAGAAGCGTTCAATCATGAATTTAATTGTAACAATGACTAACAATTAAGAGAACATGAAAAATAAAAAAAAATTAAAATATATAAAAGATAAAATAAGAGTAAGAATCCATATAAATTTTAGAATTTTTAATTCCAATCCAATAATTAGCTTAATAAAATATTTTTAGAAAAGTAATTTGTAAGATTGATAGACAAAGTTAATTAAATTGAATTAATAAATAAAAGAGTTTTAATTTATAATTAGGAACAAAGGCGTAAATATAATTTTGCAAGCAAAATTTTCAAATAAGTTTTCATAAAATAAAAATATTTAGAGATACTTTGAACAATTTCTAAAGTTCCTCCACTAAAAAGGGAGACTCTCGAAGAGTCGAAGAAAAAAGTGTCTATTAGCACTTATGACTAGGATACTTAAAATCACAATTTGCCAAAAGTTGTGTTGGAAATTTGTGAAATAACTCAGAATCGAATCCGATTAAAATAAATAATCAAAATTTCTTCCTTTTAGGTACTATAAATTAAATAAAAAAAATGTATGTGAATTCCTGTCTGAAGTCATCTAATTTCATTTGCATGCCAGAAAAATTATTATTATATAAGGTATTATTGTGATATTTTCTTGAAATTTGATAATATATCGTTTTAAAAATAATTTAAAAAGAATTAACTAAAAATTGCGATCAAAACGTTCAACAAGCAGTTACATAAATTGTGTATCTTTTATTAAAAGGTTTTTTTGTAAGTCTCTTATTTATTTATTTGATTTGATTTCATATACATTGAGTACAATAAATTTGTCATCTCAAAAGCTAAGGCGTTAGTCACTGATCATGCTACCTGATGCATAATAAAACTGCATAATTTGTATGTGGCCAATTTTGAATTTAATAGTTAGCACCTGTTAAGGGCACTTTCGTGCTATGGGACAACAAGAAACGAAATATGTTATAGTTTGGACATCTTCGGATTTCGGTAGGGAGGTTATTCCAAATCCTGCTACTTGTAATCGAAAAGAGCGCGTCTTTAGGCTCGATGTGTTTAAGTTACGTGCCCTGCTTGTAGACCCGGGAAATATTATTTCGAATATAGAGAGTGGGAGGCTTGGTTGAATTCCTTTAAAGATAAAAGTAGAATATCTAAACCTTCTATAAAGAATTGAAGTCTCCACTCAAAATCTCGGCCCCATAATACGTAACTTGGACTCTAGATCTTAAATTGAAAATATTATTATATCTGACACAGTTTTTAAATACTAATCTGTGCCTTTGGGTAGATTTGATGAGTATATTGAAGAAGACCATGTCTCTATAAAGAAAATGAGGAAGTATCAGGGCAGTCAGCAGCCTATGCCTCACCCATTCAGGCTTCACACTCATCAATCTCCACAGGGAATGAAGAGACCTATAAAACCTACGACAGATTTGCGTAGTAAGTTAGACTATTATTAATAATGATTTCCAGGTCCTTAACTTTTTCCGAGTGAAAGATATATAATAATTAAATAGAGAAAAAATATACGATCTGGAATGTCACATTTGATTTGTAAAATGTTTTGCTCAGTAAAAGACAGATTCTTAGCTCAGCAAACGAAGGTTTGCTACTGTAATCTTGTTTTCTGTGTCTGTCTGTTTGCTGCAATATCAACGATATTCACGTAGAATCTCGAATTAAATTAAGAAAATCATAAAAAGAAGAATTTAAAGCAGATTACAAATTCCTGGTCATGATATTTCAATATTATGCATAGTTTTCTATATAATTGACAAATATATCACCTGTTATATTCAGAATTAAGTCATTTTGCCGAATTAAAGTCCATCATTCCTCCAAAAACGACGTTTGTCTGCCATACAAGAGAATCATCGTCCCAACATCCCCATTTCGTTAAACTCGCGACTAGAAGAACTTGTCAATTCCAGTCTTCCTATATCCCCGTGACTGGAACAACCTCCCTGCTACTATCTTTCCTAAATCTTACTATCTCTCATCTTTCAAATCCAACATCAACAGCACCTTTTAAAGACCTCACTCTTTCTTATTCCTGTTCTTCCTGATTACATGTGGCCACTGGACATTAGAGGTCCGTTGGACCTTATGCTTCCATATCCAGAAAAAAAAGTATACAAACGCCGCTTTTCGAAGTAATCTTATTAGTTATTATAAAACCTACACAAAAACACAAGACAGCAAATTTTTTAGTCTTTTTCATATAAATAATTTGCTACCTCCTGTTTTTATGAAGGTGGTATAATAAACTAGTAATATCACTTCTGAATGGAACAGATCAAATATATACGAGTTTAATGAATTATTGTAGATTGCTGATAATATATGCTTTATTAATAAATATATTACATTTTCTATTTAATTGTATTAGAAACAACGTTTCGACCACTCATTCTGTAGCCTTCTTCAAATATAATTTAGATACAAATCTAAATCTCTAGTTGGCATTTTTTGTGATTTGTATTTGAACTGTACCTGAAGAAGGCCACATAATGAGCCAAAACATTATTTTTATTACAAATCTCTTCAATAATTGTGTCAAGAACTGACAAGCTGTGATTACTCTGGAGAGTAACTTTCATGGGAATAATACTGGGGAGGGTTCCCGTTACCTTCCCCAGGAGGAGGCATCACTAATAGTTATATACATTTTTGCCATTGGATGTATTTGAACCTGAGTTGCCTTCAACTCAAGATTATAAGCTAAGCTGCTTTATCCCTTAGGCTAATCGCCTCCTCAATTACAAATAAACTCCAGTTAAACTGAAGATGTAATTTATTTATTAATGATAATAATTGAGAAATCTATTCTTCCAAAATGTGTGATTTAATTTCTTTTTTAGAATTTTATTAGCAGAAAAGAGCAGAAAATTTTTTTCGATTTGAAAAAGGGGAATTAAAAATAGGCAACACGACAATCAGACAAGCAATTTTATTTGACTACTGCTCAAAGGCAGATGCGAGTCTCTAATTTTTATTATTATTATATCCTATAAAAACCAAAAAGAATTATCATTTTTTTATTCTTTTCTTTTCGATTAATAAATTATATTAAAATTTCATTCTTATTGTTTATTTAAACATTTGTGAATTCCATAATCATTTTAGTTTTATTAAATGTCATAATGGTGAATTCAGAAAAATTTCCTTAATCTATTAATAAATAAAAATTCTTGTCTATAATAAACACCAGTCTTAATCAGTCATTCATGAACGCCATCTATTATACATACAGTGATTGTGCGTGATGTATTCCATGAAATTATTTAAATGTTTCTTGAATTTATTCTTTAATTCTTAACAAATGTTTATTTATAAAATTTTCAAATATTCATGGTGTAGAAAAATATGCTTTAAAGCAATACTCCGATTAATATGTCATAAACGTCAATGAATCGGGAAATATGGAATTTTGTTAATAAAAAAAATCATAAAATTTAATATTTAATTAAATTTCTCATGGTATTTATTGACAAAAAGAATTATCACAGTAATATTCAAAGTTCTAAGTGATTCTGTTGAGTTTATATTTTTATAGTAAATAAAATTAACAAACAATGACGTAGATGGGTAGGAAGTTTCCTAGAGACAATTTGCAGACACACAGATGAAATTATTTTTTAGGCTTAAGGGAGTTGAGATCTTTTCCACAGGTGACACAAATTAGTTCGTTTTTGCTTTCTGGAAGATTGGCTATCTAAATGACCAACAAATTTATGGATTTTTCGATTAATTGCTCTCGAGCGGTCCACGCATTCGCAACTGTTAAAACTCCCTAAAAATTAACACTTGAAGCTGCGTGGTCCGCTCCAGAGGAGTGAGCTGGTCATTTGGATTGTCAACCTTCTAGCAAGGAAAAATTATTGAATTTCGGCAAAACATGGTATTTCAAATAATCACCATTATTAGATTCTCCAATATAAAAATCATCGGATGTTAGAGAAAAAAAATTATTTCAATTGATAAATAACTTTGGAATTTTTAATTAAAATTTTTATTCCATATAGAGATACAATTCAATTCAATTCAAATTTGTTTCTATTCAATGTTTATATTAATTTTTTTTTTAATTATTACTATTAAAATATTCTTTAGCAAAAAAATTTGGTTAATTTAAACATTTATTTGCATTTTAAATGTAATAAATTCTAACAAAGAAACATCAAATGAAATTGATGAAAATAATAAAACCAAATTAATAAAAAAAAAATTTGCCTCAAATTATGCATTGCGCAATTTTAATAAAAATTAAAATATCGGCCCTTATAAAGGGTAATCATAGTTGCAGACATCTTGACTAGGCGAGTACAGGTACACCTGTATATATAAGGAGACAGGGGAACTTCTCTATATTTTGTGGCAAAATTAGGCTATTTGTAATAAAAAAATCCAAATGTGACTGGAATTTCTAATGTTCTCATCCCCCATCCTCCTACTCCTTAAAAAATGTCTTAGGTTCGTTCATTTATTCTACAGGTTTGAAATTCTCTAGAATTACATTACCATGTTATGAACTGAGAATAAAATTTGCTCCTTTATTTAGTCCAAACCCTATCAGAGAGAACGATCCCCATACCGCTAAGTCTATTATAAATGAAACCGCAAAGCTTATGTTTAATCATTTGAATTACTATATATACTACTACTAATACTATATTTTTAAGGTATCTATTTAAATGAAAAAAAAAACGTTTATTAATTTTATATGGAGTGTATAGATAATTTTCTGAGCCTCAAAAGCCCAGAATTTTACAAAAAATCTCAAACAGATTTGAATACTTTATTGTGTCAAAATAAAGACTAAAGAATAAAAAAGCTTGTTTTGTTTATGCAGAAATAAGGTCATTCTCTTGTTCCCAAATGAAGACCAAGGAATACAAATTTCAGAGTCTTTCTTATATTATCATATCATTTGGGACCATATTAGCTTTTTTTGGATAGACATAATTATATAAGAGTCTGGTCCTCTTTGTTTTAGGTCAGAATTTTAAAAGGGACTTTTACCCGATTAGTTAGGCCACAGGACCGTCCAAAGTGACGTGAGCTCTAAGACACATGGGAACAGCGCACACACCACAAAGAGCCAAAAATTGCTGTCTGTGTTGGCATTTGGTGGCAATGAGTTTGAGGGCTCACATCACTTTGGACGGTCCTGTGTTCCAAGCAAGAGAGCTTTTCTGATTTCTTATTAATAAAATATACAGATAAAAAAGAAGAAACACAAAAACTCAATTCGTAAAGGCAAGTTCAAAGCATTGAATGCTTTGGTCAACTAAGTTAATAAATAAAAAAATTTGAATTCGTGATACATGTCTTCTAATACACACACACACACACCAACGTAAAAATAGTAGAAACCTGTTGTAATGGCTAAAATTTGTACCCTAATATTTGGTATGATTATAATAATTTTCTACTCTTTAAGCTCAAGTTATTATATTTAGTTCACAAGTCAAGATTAGTATATTTAGAGATATAATTATTCAAATCAACTCATTTCCAAAGAAAGCAAGTGCACCAATTATCTAAAACAACTTAGAAAGTCTTTCAAATCCGTTTGTATTATTTACAATTTAGCCGTTTATTATTCCTCAAAATCAGTGAAGCACATTCCACGGCCCGCTTGAAAATTCCAGGATTAAAAAAAAAAATTATTTCAATTCAGGAGCTGAACGGGTTGGGACTTCTTCAGACTTTGTTCCAGATAAGAGTTTTATAGGACCAAGTCGTTGATATAGTGTTGATAAATAAATAAGTTGTTCTGATTAGATTCATATTTAATTTTCTACAATAATTCATGGATTTGATTATTAAAATTTGAATACTAATTTATTTTTTAAAAGTTTTTTAATACTCTATTAACTAACACAAAATAAAAAAAATAAAATTAATCCAAGCCAAAAAAAAAAAAAAAAAAAAATTGAAATTGAAC
>JAAAKE020092132.1:0-42269 GCA_010014785.2 Anisolabis maritima | reverse complement strand
AATAATAATAATAATAATAATAATAATAATAATAATAATAATAATAATAATAATAATAATAATAATAATAATTAATACCAATAATAAGTAAATTAAACCAATAAAAAATATATATTATGTGTAAATATAAATTAATTTTCTTATTAAACAAAATATATTTATTATTAATAAATTTTATTTATACATTTTCCCAGGTGTGTTAACGACTAGTGTAGGTTAACCTCTCCCCCCACCCGCCGTGACCGAGAGGTTAAAGATATTAACATTGTTAATATTGACAACTTTCAAAGCCAAGTGGGCGCGGATCCCGAAGACGAGCCCGAGCCAGATATGTATGTTCTCATATTTGGGAAAACTAAATATAAAATAAGGCCCAGGGGGGCAGAGCCTAGCTAGATACAGAGCCCACCGAAGACAGGCGGTGCAGCTAGTTATTATTATAAATTACTACAAAAATTAATTTATTAATTGAAGGAATTGTTAAAAAAAATTAGTTTAAAAAAAAAATTACTTTTAGCCTGAATTCTTTTCTCAAGTAAAATAATATATTCTCTAATGCAATTTCTTTATAGCATCTAAATGCCACTAAACATTTTTAATTTTAAATGAATTTTTCGTATTAAAATTTCAGAAAAACACTAGAGGTGCGATTTAAATGACGTAAATATTTAGTAACTCTTTTCTATATTTTTATTTGTTTTAGAGAGTTCTATTTGTATATTTTCCCAAATAACAGTCTAATCTCTATTATAATAGAAAAAACGTTAATTTATGTTGTTGATAGGTTGTTAATAATAACTTTATTAACTAATTTTTAAATGATCTTCCAGCACCTTTAATTCAAGAATTTTTTATTCCGTTTCTAAATTTTGCTACTTTAATGCTACTGCTCATGATGATAATGATAACGTGTATATTTCGTCGCCATTTTGTATCATTCAAACGAATAAATGATGTAGGGGGATGGTGGGTTTTGGGTGGTGGTGTAGTAGGAGGGTATGAGTGTACTGTGGTGGCCAGCAAGGGAGAGAGAGACAGGTTTGCTCTCTCTCTCTCTCTCTCTCGCTTAGTGTGGCAACAGCAACACAGCCAGGCAGGGGCAAGGGGGCGGGACGCATGTATTCAATAATTTAAAAGATTTTTAGCATTAAAATGCAATGAATTCTCTCTATCTCTGTCGGATGTCGTTTAGTCTCTGTTAAATTTCAGATGAACTTCATTAGGTAAAACCTCATCCCCCTCTCATCCCACTCATCCCCTCCACACGAGTTTTTTCTCTTCTAAACTTAGCTAGAGCTTAAAAAAATGTTTGTTATTTTTTTTACCTTCTATTAAAAAATGTTTTTATACTACCCATAAAAGTCTAAAAAATGATTCTTAAAAATCAAAAGTTACGAGGAGACGGTTCTTATACTCAAGAATTAATTTATAAGTCATTTATTAACATGTAATAGTTTTTAAGCTTATTCTTTTTATCTCCCTTCAATGTTAATTGATTCATCAAAACTTCCATTATATGATATGTATTTTTAACAAGAAAAAAAGTGTGATACAATTGAGCTAGTAGCCTCCTCGAAATGCTAAGCTAAAAGGAGTAAAGAAACCGAGAAACATCAGGTAAAAGTTAATCAGCTTCGCGGGAAATCAGGAAGCGCTAAACATGGATATGTCCGAAGCTCGAAATTTTTTATATTTTTCTGGGATAATAGAGAAAAGCCGTTTGCAGTTGTATCTACAATAAAACAATACGATAAAGACATATAAACACACAGCTAGCTTTTCAAATTTAAGATAGTACTTATCAGGGCCGTTCCATGCAGCCCGGGTGCAATATTTTTGTACCCCCCTCCCCAAAAAAAAAATCCGAATTACAAAAATATTATATTTTAATATATTAATAACGCATTATTACATAATAATATAATAAAGTTATTATGTAAAATTGTAATGTAACATTAACAGGAGACATTATTTATTTATTTATTCTACAACGATGATCTAGTTTTTATAACAGAAAAATAATTTAAGATACTCTCTTATTTATAAAGTTTTCTTTAATAATTTCAAAGTCGTTGATAATGTTATATATATTAATTATAGATGCCTCCGCTAAATTCAAATTCAGTTTAAATACAAGGAAAACAAATAAGTATAATTTATATAACTTTCTCATCCATCTTAAAATATTTATTTTTGTTTATTAATTTCAATTTATTATGATTACGAGTCGATTGCTCTGCCCCCTAAATTGTGCCGCCCTGGAGTATTGCCCCCATTGCATCCCGGCTTGGAACGGGCCTGCTACTTCTTATTTCAAATTCTCGCTCATTTGTAATGACGATGACGGGAGGGAGGGAAGATTTATTTTTAAAATTCATTTAAATATTTGATTTGAAATGAGTAGTCAAAAACTATCTTCTTTTTAAATTTGAATTTAATATTTGATTTGATTTGGGTCGTTAACTTGGCTCGCAGCGCCCTCACTTCCAGTGAACTATCTTTTCCTTTTTCTATTGTCGTAGCATGTTAGAACGTCATTTATATTCTATTTTTTAACTAAATACAATTAATTATTTGAAGTTTATTAATATCTTCATGAAATAACCCAGAAACTTGTGTGATGTCATCTTTGATAATCTTTTCAAGGTAAATATAATAATTTTCATCATTCAGGTTATGAGACGTAATAAACTGCTTGAAAAATCTCTCTTAGGATTTTATTTATCTATTTATTTATTTAATAAATTAAGAGAGGGAATTAAATTATTTCTAATTATATATTAGCCATCAAGGGAACAGGACTGTAGCCCTGGGGCTTAGTTCTCTAAAGCGGGCCCCGTCTATGAAAAAGATTTTGCCAAAATATAGATAACAATTAAAATTATTAACTATATAATTCATCATCTGGGCAGGCATAAATTCGGGAAGTCTCCGCTAATCCGTTCTAGATTTAATATTGTTCAACACAAAGAATATAAAGGCGTAGGTAGAGGGGATAGAGAGATATATGAGATACCGCAGGTCATTTAAAGGAAAAATTCATTTTAGTTGACAAAATAATATCTATTTTTAACTAACAAAAAAGTCAAATAAATAGGCTAATTGTGACAAATTAGCAAAATTTTGATGCCATTTTTTAAAAAAACATAAATTACCCAAATATTTTAAGCATTTTCAAATCTAAATTGACACCATTAGTATATCAATAATTTTCTAGATGATAAAGAAGATTCTAAATTTATAGTGACAAATGTTATTTTTCTTTGAAATAACCTCGAGGGGGATAAATGTAATTCGTTAAGCTTGTTGAGAATCTCTCTAAAATGTAATCTTGCATGTAATACCAACAAGAGATGCATTGATTGTGCGCGTGTCGGCCACGTGGCTCTCTCAAAAGCACGTGCCATGATCGAACCGACCTCTCGACTTTCTATGCTCTCAGCTCCCACTCTCACGCCGGTCTAATTTACTTCCTATTCAGCACACACATCGGAAATATTATCAAAGGAATGATAAATCAAAAGACAAACAAACAACGTGGTCGAATTTCCAAAAGGAACATGCAAATAAACAACTGTTTTCTTTTATGTGAACTTTTCTTTAGTTTAATTTAATTCGGGGGTTCATAAATAAACTCTATTTTTCAATAAACCCCTATTTTAAAATTTAATTGTTATTTTAAGATATATAAATATTTGCTTGTTTTATTTTATTTTTTTTTTATAAAGATTTTTTCCTATTAAACAATTTTTGTTCCTTTTTTTTTCCTTTTACAAATTTTTTCCTTCGTTTTAATTTTTCCATTTTGAAATTTTGACCTGATTTTGCCAATTTATCAACTATTAATGTTCTGTTCAAAATTTTCAATAAATTTTTTTGGGTAAAAAATACCCTTTATTTTGACAACTTGCTAACTTCAAATATGGTAGGACATAGGAATCTTCCCTCATCTTTCTCGCCACCGAGGGCTTATGTAACTTTAGAATTTTAGATTCTAACAAAGAACAAAAAGTCTTTATACAATTAGGAAAACAATAATTTGGCATCTTCTTTTATATTTTCTCTCTTTTATCGCCACATTTCCATTTTCCTTTTATTTCCATCCTCACAAGTTACAACAGTTTTCACTGTCAGAAGAAATGGACACGATTCACAAGTCTAATAATTTCATTGATATTTAATTTCTTTATTATTGTTTTCTTTTTTTTCCATGCAATAAGATATTAATTTAGTTTTTATTTTGCTGATATTTGATTACTTATCTCTCTATTTACGACCAGTTTCGTCCTATTATTCGTCCAAAAATACGATTAAAAACAAATCAAATTAGTTGAAGAGAGAGAAGAGTTTGGGACCCTTTTTGTCCCATCGAGGTCAAATGATTCCCAACACAATATATATAGCTGAGTCTGTGAGTGTGTTTTAATCACTTAGTTTGATCATATCTGCAAGGGGGCGGCTGTCGATTATCACACACACCCGATGTGACCCTCTTAAATTGTTCTTTTCCCAGTATCCAAAATGGAGTGCAATCATCTATCAGATATGGAAGGAGGAGAGGGGAGGAGGACGTTTTCTAATCACAATATAATCTAATATATTTCTAGAGTTAATTTTATCACTGAATTGATTTTGTGGCTCGTAAAGAACATCAAAATCCATTTAATTACTCTTTAATTTCATCATGATATTATTATGGACCTGAAGGCTATTCAAATACCCTTTTGATATTATTAATGTGCATTTTTTCTTTCAAAAGTTATAGTCATACATAAAATAAATGTTTGATAGTGTTTAATAGTCAACTAAAGATTTGTTGAGAAGAGTGAGTTGGGCCAGTGTATGAAAATTTAAGTTTTTGACAAAGTAGAAGGAATTATTTAACGAGATGTTTCCTAAGCATTTTGATATTGCGGATTTCCTATAACGAATCTCCCTTAATTTCTAAAAATGGAAAATGTTATTAATACATATCATAAAAAGTGTGAACAGCATAATAAATAAGATAAAGTTTAATGAAAGTAAACTATTCCCCGAACCTGTTCGAATTAACACCACAGGTTGAAAGATTGATCAAACGGGTATATGATGTAATTAGAGCTTTAACATCCATTTTTAGTTACTCTTACCCGAACATTTATTTTCGTGCGTATTATTTTTTGTGGAAATTTCTTCTTTTAACTAATAAAATGTTAAAATCATTTGTGAGATGAAAATTTTAGTATTGATATCGCGGATCTCCCATAATGAATGAAAACTATAATCCAATTTTTCCTAAATTTTAACAAGTAAATTAGAAATGTGAAATCTGGACAAGGAGAATATTCTTTGGGAAGACGTCACATCACATTTCTTTTATATGTAAATTATGTCCTTAAATTTTATTAACTTTTAACTACTCCTCAAATTCTAGTTTAGTATTACTACACATCTCCAAAATTCCTAATTACTAATTTGTCTACAAATTCACTTAAATCTGGTTACTATTTAATGCGTCGTTTACTCCAGATCATGTGTTTTTGCGCGCAATGTTTCATCATGTTTTTATCTTTTTCTTTCGGTGGAAATGTATGAACATGTTATTTGTTAATGAGCAAATATTTCTATTTTTTTTTCTTGTATTTTTTGAATTTGATTTGTTAATTGTTTGTTGTTTTGTGTTATGTAATTTATAAATTTATATTTGTGTTTGATTGGACCTAGCCACCAAGAACGTGTACCTCTAAGCAGGTCGTAAATTAATTAATTAATTAATTTATTTGTCCATTTGTAATCATGAAAGTTGTTCCAGAACCCCACCCTAGTAAGGAAAGGAACTGAGAATCAAGCCCTTGTTAAATATCAGGCATGTTAGCCTTTTCGCCACTGAGAATTCATCTCGTCTTGTTATATTTTAAATAATAATAAAAAAATTGATGAGATCGATGTCTGCCCCACTCCTTCTCGTCTTTCGTCTGATTGAGCATTTTGTTGGTGTTTGTTCATACAAGTGCCACGCCACCCTCCTAGATTTACACCACTTCCCTTTCTCTACTCTTCTCCCAGGGGGCCACTTGAATATCCATTCGACACAGCTGCACTTGATTATTTTTATTTTTTGGTGTCGAATAGCACATCGAATGGATTTCTTATAACTATTTCTATTTTCCCACGAAGATATTTCAATACAAATGTCTCTAAAATAAATTGTCTATCAGCGAGGTCACAAACTTGTAATAAATTTTTTTTATAATTCTGTTTTTAGGATTATTGACTGAACTGAATTAAGTATAAGGGAGTGGAATCCCAAATATTAATGATGGAGATCAAATAAAAGGCTAATTTACCTTCATTTGACCTTCATTAATTATTTAATTTTTGTGATTATGACTGAATACGAAAATGTCTTTAAATAAATTTTTTGTCTCTCATTCTTAAACTATTTTCAATAAAAGCGATCTGAAAAATTCTCTAATGTATAATAAATTATCTTGAAATTGAAATTGAAAATATAATAAATGACTGTTTAATGTTAAATATTTAAAACTCAATTTGTAAAATTGCATTCGTTCATTCATACATAAATCATTAAACAATTTTAATTTATTTTATCACCAAAGTAGACTAAATATATAATATTAATAATATTATTATTAAATAAAATTATATTATTTTCATTTTTGTTGATGCTGAGCCATCAAAGATCAAAGAATTTTAAATATAATTATAATGCATATATAATATTGTTTATATTAATTCTATTTTATAAAAGAACGGGTTTTATTATACAATAAAGGGGAATTTTTAAGAATTATATAAAACAATGATTTGTTTCGGTTCAAAGTGTTTAACAGTCATTGATAACTTTTTGGAGATTATATATTAAGGCAAGTATCTTGAGGAGAGTAAATAAAAATAGGATTGAATTTAGAAGACATGAGATGGTCATTTATATGATAGTGACCGAGGGTGGGAAATAAGTAGTTTCAGTCAAAACAAGTTCTCGTTTTATTTCATTTTCTTTCACTTAAGTATCGCTTCTCTGGTACATTTTTAGAGTGAGGTTTTGTATTTTGAATTGTATTACAATTAATCAAGTTTTTATTTAATTTTTGGCAATTTTTTATTTGTTTAAAATTTTTCTTAAATTCTTAAACAATTGGGTAACTCACCCTAATTCATATACCCTTCATGAACTCAACTTAGACTATAATTTAGAATGCCACATGACTTGAATCGCATTTAGGCCCTTTTTTAATATATATTTCTTATTCCATTAAATTTGATAAATCTCCCATTAAATTGTTCAAGATAAACAATATAAACATTATTTATATTAAATTTTCATCTATAAAATAAATGGAAAGGAGAGAAAAGAAAGCTATGAAAAAAGAAGAAATAAAAGATCGTAAAAATACGATAAAAATCCAATTAAATTAAACAGAGAACTTGAAGATTTAAAAAGAGAAAAAGAAATAGTGCAAAAAAAAACTATAGCTACACTACATAAGCCTATTAATTTATATATTTACAAAAAATTATTCATGAATATTTTAATAGTAAATATTTTATAAATAAAATATTTATGTCCTTATTTCAAAACATAGAGAAAAATTTTGTGCAGTCAGGAGTTTTGTCTCTCAAATTCAAACTTGGGAGCTTAGCATTTCATGGGAGTCACAGAGCCAATTGATCCAGAGAATTTTTTCTACTTCCTATAACAATGGCCAGAATTAATATTTTTGAAATTCCTTGGCATTTTTGTATTATTAAATATGCATATTTTACATAGAACTAGGTCTGGGCAGTGCACGAAAGAAATAATCGCTATGTAGGACATCGTAGAGACCGATCGTCATATCACTGCATTTTATGCGAACTCTTGGTTTCTAATCATGCGAATGCGCATTTGTTAAATTTTTAGGGAGATTTTTAACTGTTCCTCTCTAGACCAGAATCGAAACACTGATTCGAAAACGCCAGTCTCCTTCTCCCAAACCCGCTGCTCACGCTTTCGTTCCTGTTATCTTTGCTGGTCTCTGTGAATTCATAGAAAGTTGGTCCTTGTCCCTGAATCTAACTTGTGGGTCTGTTTAAACATTTTTAATTCATACCTATTTAAATATTCATATTAGGAAAAAACTTTTTAGTAAAAGGTAGATGAACCTTTTTAACTTTTGTCTAAAATTTTTATTTTTAATGATGATACACCCTATTTTATTAATCATTAAAAAATTAAAGAGTTCGTTCTTAATCCTATAAGTCCTACTTAAATCCTTTTAAATAAGATTCTCCTATATTGAACTTGAGTAATAAACTCGACTAAATCGGAACAGGTAACTTAAGAAAATCTTCTTTTGTTTGTCTCCAGTCCTTTTGTCTATTTTATTAGTCGTCTGTTCAATTTAACTGAAGACTATTTGGATTCTATTTACCCCTCCTTTTTATCTCCCTGTTTGTATGTATGGGTATATATAGTGGGTGTAACTTATCGAACCAACCAAACAAGAGAGCAAGAGAGAGAGGAGACCCAAAAGGGAGTTTTAATCACCTTGAGTGCATCTTCCATACGACAAACATACACACTCACAAATTTTGCAGAGTAACCGATAAAGGGCTTTTAGACAGTGAAAGAATTGCAATTCTCTTCTCTCTTTCTCTCTTTTATAAATTAAATTTAATTCTAATTTATTATATTAATTTAATATTCTCTTTTAAGATTTTTAATAATGCAAAAGGATAAAAAAAAGGATAAGTAAATCTATAGGCTATAAATAAATAATGAAAATGCAAAAGCTTAACCAATAGTTAAATGGTCATTTTAATAGGAATAGTCTGTCTTTTAACTTTATTACACTTTATAATTCTTTAATATTAGAATAACAGGGGCAGGTGTGCTTTTTCAAAAAAACTCCTAACTAAGTATAACATTCGAATTTTGTCAAAATGATTAGGGGTCTTTTATATACGAAAATAATATTTTCCAAAAAATGCCCTGTAATTAACAATCATTGCCAGGAGTGTATAGAAAAATAAAATAAAATGATATGTAAATGTATATGAAAAATAATTGGTAAAATCATTTGAATCCTGTCCTCTACAAACGCTAACCTTCTAAGAGGCTCTTACTTTCCTTACACCACCAACCCACATACCTCACTTCTTAGAGCTAAGATAGTCTCAAAAATAGTGCTTGCAATACTTTTGGTTAGAATGTTAGACCTACTGGTAATTAAATTCATACAGAATAATTCTTCAATATTGCAGAATTATTAATTAATATTAATTAATATGTTAATTAAAGATTTTTATAAATTGATTAGGCTGGCCGAATCTTTCAATTTTTATTAAGAGTAGGTTCTATGACCAATGTATAAATACTACAAAGAATTGAGGGCTGATCATTAGATAATCAAATTCCTAAAAAGGACCTCGAAATTTATTACACACATTTTCCAATTTACTTTCTTATCGCTTTTTGTTTAATTTTTTCGCATCACAACCCATTTTTACTTATAAACAATTATCTTACGGTAAGTCTGAGTCTATTTTTTACGTCATCATAAAATTGGGATGATGATTTGTACCATCTGATTTTTTTCTGAGAAAATAATAGAACTTTTCAGAAACGAATTTAAACCTTTTGGCGGCTCTGTTGCTATACTTATGGGGCCTCCTCCTAACTTTATTAATTTATAGATATGGAGTCACTTTTTCATCGGGAACCCTCATAAACTGCCACACCTGTTAAGTCTGCCTCTGCAACTTTTCATTATTATTTTCACTTTTTTTAAACGACTTTTTCGTACACAGAGTGGGATTTTTTAATGAAGAGACTAACCTGTACACGTGCTTCTGTCAGATCGATCTTCATTGCAATTTCTTCTCTTGTATAGATATCCGGATAATGCGTTTCCTGGAAGGCGCGTTCCAATTCTTTCAATTGGGCTGATGTAAATGTGGTTCGGATTCTTCGTTGTTTACGCTTTTCCGTCAAAACACCTTCATGGCCCGGATATACTTTATAAGGTAAACCACCTATAACATAAAAATAATAAACAAATTTTTCAATAGAACTAATGATCTTAATCATAAATATTAATTATAAACAAAATGATTACTAAAAAATTTTATTGTCATTTTACAATTTCTTATTTCTCTTAAGATTACCAAATCGCTCTTCTCAAAATTTATCATATACGGTAAATTAATTTGTTTTACATTTTTTCTTCTTAAAGAAGAATATTTTGTTTATCGTGATTCATGTAAAATTGTTTTCAATCAATTTGTGTGGATTAACCTTTGTTAAATTCAATTATTTTTCGAATTCCGAACTTAACTTAGTATAGCTCTTTGCCAACAGGTGGTATTACATTGGGAATTTCTTTAAAACTATCAGAAACATGATAGTAAGAATGAAGGGAGCAGATTGTCAAAGGATTCTCTAAAAAGGCATATGCTTTTTGAATAATAAATAATCGAAACTATGCAAGTTTTAACTAAATAAAAAGTTATTATAGATGTGCAAGCATTAACATAATATTTTTCCAAGGTTTATAGTAAAAATTTGATAATATTTTATTTTATATTAGGAAGGTTTCCAAAAGAAAACGTTACATTTTACAAATATGAAGTATTTGATCTACCAACATTTACACTAAGAAGTAGACAAACGCTTATCGACAGAATAATTTAGCTAGTTTATTATATGAGCTTTTATATGAAAAAGTTAAGAAATTTGTTGTTTTTTTTTATTTAGAAGCAAGTTGCTGTTTGAAGACTATTGAGGGAAGGACAAGACAGAGTGCAACAATAAAACAAGCCTTTGGATGCCAAACACGAAAAGAGACAAAATTCATTCGAACATTAACAGTTACTTATAGGCTTTGTGTAATTTGCCCCAAGTTTTTTTTAAAGTCTTTTTTGACATCTGAGGCCATTTAAACTATACCTCTTATTTATTAATTAATTGGTAGTCAATACAACCTCCAAAGTTGTCAGAGAGAATCTTGTAAGATATACAACAATGCATGTATAGATACTACTTCTGACAGATGGTAAATCTATGTACGCTAATTATCCTTTAACATATCAAAATAATATCTTATTTAAACGGTTTTTTAGTGGAAATAAATATAATATTATAGTGACAAGTGTTTTTCGTCACTTTAGTCCCTTATTTTATTTATTTTTATTTTACAAACGAAATATCGTAATAAATATTTTACCGCTACACGCGTACGAAAGGGAGTTTTTATCTTTTTTTTTCAAGAGATTAAAACGTATTTTTAGTGCTTTTTCCCTTTCAACAGTTGGCAATAATAATGAAACCAATCTGTTTCTTTCTTTATCCATCGCCCCTTATTTTGGGAGGGAATGACTAATGATTTCTATTCGCCATTTTGAAATGGCGTAAAACCCCAATTAAACATGAGAGAGATAGATATATACACGTGTATATATATGTAGAAGCCAACAGACGGTTCGAGAAAGATGTTTCGATGATTAATTGAGAATCTCACACCCTCATGTGACAAAACTTTAGAATTTAATCATCTAAAAACTTTTGTATAATTTCAAATATTCATTAAAATTAATAAATAATTTCAATCTAGTTTTATTAGCATGAATATTTAATAATTTATATAACCTAAATGAGACATTAAATTAAATTGTTGTATACAGTAGGTCTATGATACATAAAGATGAAGCCGAAGCTGGTGGTTCCTCATATTTGGCAAAATCATACACCAATTGCCAAAATAAGGTTATTTTTTCCGTAAAATTAATGTCGAACGATTTAAAAATTCTCTTAATTGACAAAATTTTCTGGAATTTTTAATGTCCTCCTATTCACTAAGGCCCCTGATGATATGCTGAAATTTGTTCATTTTAATTTTTTACTTCTGGAATTCGTCCAAAAATTCGATTTCGAGATTTTGATTGTTCTTGACGTTTTAGAGCTCCATTAGTCCGAAAATACCTCTTTTAGAATTACGCTAAAGTCGTAAAGTCGAGAAGAGACCACTTTTGATTTTTTAAAAATCAGTATCACAGGAGACCTCACAGTTGTTATCAGTTATCATTAGATGTTTAATTAAATAATCCTTTCATTTTTCTTAAATAAATTTTCTGATTATCTTAAAGTCAAAATGGCCTCAGTAGCTAAAAATGACTTAAAATAAAAATAAATAAATAAAAAAAAAAATAAAATATTGCTAATTTATTTGTATGAAATCGTTTCGGCCAACAGCGGGTTTAGCTCGTCTGCGGATAGAATTGCAGTGAATTTATTTCCCACTTTTTTATTATCTCCCAAGAACCATAACAATTTTTTCTGCCAAAGATCAGAGACCTTAAAATTTGTCTCTGACTTAGAGGGACTAAAATGATTTTAGGTGTAAGTGAAGGGAAGAGAGATTATGCGAATCCTGAGCCCCCTCTCATCATAAATTTCTGGCAACATTACTAGCTGATTGGTTGTATAGTTTAAATTTTTTTTTTTGCAATTGTTCGAAATTACATTTTACTTAATTAATTAATTAATTAATTTTTTCAAATTTTTCATCTATATTCATTACTTTTATATGATTTGTTTTTTGCAATTTTCTTAGAGGAGGGGGCCCTCGTCTAAACACGGCACTATTAGGGATGTTATATAATCCTTACTATTCTAGAATAATATAATTTAAAACAATTAAAAATATACTGAGTGTAATTTTTCCTAATTAAGCATTGACAGAGGTAATTCACTTTATAAGAAAGAAAAAATATTACCAAAAAAAAAATTTTGGTTAGTTCGGTTTTTTAAATGTATTTTTAATGATTGACTGATATTAAATATAATTGATTCCATTTATTATTTTACGCCCTTCTATTTTTTTTAACCCTCTCTGACTCTCTTTCCTTTTATTCGTTTTGCAAATAAAAATATGCCAACGATCGTTTTTTTGTCATTTATCTATTCATTCTCTTTTTAAATGGTAATTTTTGGTCATGAAAGGTTGGAAGAGGGGCGAAAGAAAAATTGGATTATTTCGATAATGAGATAAAATGAAAATAACACAGAAAAAAATGAATCTTTCTCTGAGAAAAAAATATTTCTCTTTTTTTATTATCTTAAAAATAAAATTATATTCTAATATTTTTACTTAATTATGGATTTTTCAAATAAACATAAAATATAATACTTCAAGGAACTTTGCGGAAGGGATAAAGTAGTTAGCACTAAAATCCTGAGTTGAAAGCAACTCAGGTTCAAATCCATCTATGGTAAAAATTTATCTGAATCTATCAGTTTCTTTCTTTCTTTCTTCTCAACTCATCTAGCTCTTTTGCGACACTCTTTTACCCCAAAAAAGAACAAAAACTTATTTTCTAAACATTCCTTCATAAAAAATTTAAAGTAACATTTTTATTTAATATTTATGATTACTCGTAAAAAATTCTAATTAAATTCCATAAATAGTTATTTAATTAATGCTTTTTCTTTTTTATAACATTTACTTATACAGGACTCTGCTCTAGCCAAACACTTTGGTGGTTTGATTTTTTAAAACATTTTTAGTCATTTTCAGCTTCTGAGGCCTTTTTGACTTTAAATATACACTATATTACTGAAGAAAAATGGCTAACGTTCTACACTCTTGCCGTCGGGGGCCACCTATCCCGAGATTCAGCAGTGCTTGGCCTTGCTTAACTAGAACGATCTCGATGTCTATTCCACTTCTCTTCGGTCAGGCCCGCCGGCTAGTAGTTTGATAAAAAGTTAAATTCCCATTACAATCATTATAAGTGATTTAATTAAGATATAATACTATCAGATTGAAATATACTGAATAAACAATAATAGTAAAAACTATCTTTTGTTTCGCTTTAAAAGATAATAAAGAGAACTTTATTTTTTTTATATAAGATTCAAGCCTTTTCGACTACTCTGGCCATTAAGATTTAACACATAAATCATAATATAGAGTTGAATTGTAACGATGGCTTACGGCGGGCGTTAAGCATTTCGGAGGCCACCCATTCGAAAAAGCTTTATAAAATTAAAAAATAATTTATAAAAATAAATTCCATAATAAAAAAAACATGAAATTTGATGATATTAGTAATTTATTTATAGAGATGAAAATCATCAAAAGGTAAGGTTTGGCCTATTTATTTTGTTTTGATACTGATTAAGAAAATCACTCTTTTTACCATGATTATATATTAATATATATTAATAAAGAAAAGAAAGAAAAATCGGTTTTTTTTTTTTTTTTAAGATGAATGAGTGCGAGATTATTGTTTTGACTAGGCATCCTGGAGTTGAACCAGAGATCACCCACTTTATTTATCTTAAAAGATATATTGGTTTAGAATCTTAGGGAATTGTTTTGGAATCTAGTATCTTTATCAAAATAAACCTCTATTATTCAGAAAAACAATTTTTATTTCATCATTATTATTAAATAGAAAAGTTTTTTTTTCTCAAAAATATAAACTCTGCCCAATTTCATAGATTTTCTTGAAAATGTAAATACCATCAACTTTTTGATTAATTAATTCTATTTTTAATACAAAAGTTATATATATACTAATCTACAAGGATGAAGTGGAGAGATTCTTGTACAAATATCAACGGAGGAGACTCGAAAGGGCCAAGAGTGAGTGAGGGTCCGTAAAGGGAACTAAAGCAAGAGAAGAGAAGAGATGAGAGAGAGAAGAGGAAAGTAGAAGAAGAAGAGAGAAGAGACCAATCCGCTAATATGGAACATAAACAAAGGAACCAGAGGCAGAACCAACGAATCCCCTCCAGACAGACAGACAGACACCCTCTTTTCTCTCTCTCTCTCTCTCTCTTTCTCTCTTTGGCAACCAAAAAGGGAAAACGTAAAAGAACGAAAAAAAAGTAAAAAAAAAAAAAGAAAAAAAAAAGAGAGTGAGGATTTTGCCAACCAACGAACGGAATAGGAGCTACGACGAACAAACGAAAATCGTGCTTAGACTTGTTAATTAATCCTCAAACCAAACTCTCTCTTTTTTTTCAACCAATCCGTTTTCTATTTTGTTGAAGATTTGATGGAGAAAAGTTTTTTTTTTGTGTTCGGTGAGCAATCTGGGATTCGTGATTCTTGTACGAAATTAGATGATTATTCATCACAAAGAGAGAAAGAAAAAGGGAAAAACATTTGTTGGGTGGGAGTTCATCAAAAATTAGATGCAACCCTCCTTTTGATTTTATTTCCAAATCCTAATCTCATCCAAAAGTATAAATAAATATTTTATAATCACTTCAAATTTTCACTTTCAAAGAAAAAATGCAGTTGGATCTTATAGAAACATTTTTGCAAATATAGCGAAAATAACTTGTGATAAAATTCCTTAAGCCCATGTTTGAATATACTTAGATCGAGATCACTTAAACTCAGGTTCTAACGAGCATGGAAACCCAACTGTAGCTACCTATCGGCACTTCGAGAAGTTACTTTATTTCCTAACTAATTTTGTAAAGCTTTTTACTCATATTTTTAGTTATTTTATATTTCCTCTCAATCCTTGCAACATCGGTTTCTAGCCTACTTTTGAGAGGGAATCATTATCTATTTAAAATTTCTTTAATACTAGGTTCTCAGCGATGGGCACGAGAACGTACGATTGCTTTACCAGTGTTGTGCATTAATGACAAACAGTATTAGCAGTCAATGTTTTTTTGAAAATTTGCCAAGGCAGGTGGTTACCATAGCGCTCTGATTGGTCTGTTATCTGCCATCCCTCCGCTCCCCATTCCATCCCTTCACTCCTTCAATACTAATGTAATTTTAAATAGAGAAAGAAACCTAGGACGGCAGCTAATCGCTCTCCTTGTAGGTGCATGGGAGTTTATAAAGGCGTTTCAATCACACAGCATATTTTTCATTTATTTATTTTAAAATTTTTATTTAGAGGTTGCGGATCGCTTGTGCGGAACAGCGACACACTAACGAATCCTCCACTAAATCTTCTTTTAGAGAGCAATAATATAACAAATATTAAATAATGTATTTATTTTGAAAAATTAAAATAATATTTAAAGATTTCGATTCACAAATATAAATAGTATCCTACTTTTTTAAGTATATTTTCATTTTATCCTCATTTCTAGAGCTAGATCCCTTTTATTATTGTTAGTCGATACTCAAAGGTCAACAAGTAAGCGAGAGAAATTTCTTCCCTCTCTCTGAGCTGTTCCTTTAAACATATATTTGTACTTCCCTCGTGAAGTACCTCACTGAATACACACACAAGACCACATTCGAGGAGTATGATGGGCTTCAAAGAGAGATATTTAATTAAATTTCAAAAGATAAATTTAAACCGGTCGTATTTAATGAAATTTTTTTTTTTATAATCAAAAAGTAAAAAAATGCATTTTATCAGCATTCAATTAAATTAAAAATATTTTTAAAATATAAATGCAAAAATTATTTCACTGATAGATCTTGTTAAATTAATCGCTTAATAAATATTAAAGATAACTAAATACAGAGCCACTTCTAAGATGCAGATGCTAACCACCATTATATTAATACTTCAATATGAAAGTCAATAGAGATTTTTTATCCAATACTTCTACTGGTGCCCTTTACCCATCACCCATGTTTATTCCATAAATATTAACTTGCTTTTTCCATTCCGTCAGTTTCGACGCTTATGTTCGGTTAATTTTTTAACAGTTCTTTTGTGTTTAGATGTCAGATTCCAAAAAAAATAACGATGAAGAGTTTTCTACTACCCAGTAGCTTAGCCAGTGAATCTTGTTTGGGGGCTCAAATGAGTTTAGGTGAGGCCAAATAAAATATTTTTATTGTATTAATATGTCCTTTGGAATTAGAATTCTTTGTAAATGGTTATTATTTTAATTATTTAAACTTATTAATTTTGTAATTTTTTTAATGTTTTTGGCCCTCTCCTCCGAATACCCTGCTCCATCAAAAACTCTCTAATGGTTTCTGAATTAACCTATTATATAAAAAAGACCCTTCTTGTTACATATAAAAATTAATCGGCCTATAACAGCCACTGAACAAATAGCGAATGACAATTTATCTCAATCTCTCTCACTCTCTCACATACAAGTGGTGTGTGACATAAAATTTCGAACATTCGTTTGGTGGTTTGTAGAACGGAGAAAGGATTAGATAGATAGATATCATTTATTTGCTGTGAGGCTATTGCCTTGTAGAGATATAACAATGGTACATATTTTAATTTAGTATTGTTGCTTTCTTTTCATCGACCCGGCCCTAATCAACCGACTGCTCCTCTCTACTCATTGATTAAATACTTATAATATCGGCTCTTAAAAATGGCCAAAATACGCGAGTGCTCAATCGTTTCCGAGATACCGATATTGGTTACAGAGATTCTAGAGTACTTATCTATGAGGACAGAAATTTAATGAATATTTTGGTGTCAGCTTCATTTTGGCAAAATTAGGACACTCATTTATATTCATTGGCCTGAAATTATTTCACTCTTTTTTTAGTCTTTTTCGGCATTTGAAGACATTTAGTATCTGTCCTTATTTATTTATATTAACTGGTAGACAATATAATATAAATAAATTTTTGTTTCTTTGGACGGGAAGTGAACCACTGACCTTTGCTACATGAGGCGGGACCCATACCTCTGTCCCAACGACAGGGCATTTCATTATTTATTTTTGTCTAATTGGAGAAATGATAAATTTTGTAATTTAGCCTATATAATAATGGTCCTCGTTCATTCTTATGGTAGTACATTATAATGTGACAATGTTATATGTGAGTTTTTTATGTTTAAAATTAAAAATGTAAGATATGTATATTAAATAAAAAAAAAAAAGTATATGAAGAAGAAAGAAAAAGAGAAAAAACAGCCCTGGTTTGAACATATACAGAGAGAGAGAGAGAGAAGGGCAGCCATTTGCAAAGCTATCGATCCCAAAGTCTGACGACCCCCTACTCTCTTTCTCTCTCTCTCTCACTCACACACACATACACCCCTACATGCACACGAATATACAGAGAGAGAGAGAGCAACCAACCCCCTGGCAAAAGTCTCTCTTTCTCTCTCTCTCTCTCTCTCTCTCTCTCTCTGCTGTTGGCTCCCCCAGCAGTAGCAGCAGTAATAGTAGTAACAGTAGCAGTAACAGTAGTAGCAGAAGCCAAGGCAACCAACCAGCCAAGGCCTCTGCCAACACACACACACACACACATTCAGTCTCATTAGGGAGACAGGCAGACAGATATCTCCTAACCCTCCCACCTACCCAATAAAATGCATACTTTTTTTTGTCAATTCCCGATTATTTTTTTCTTTGGTTTGAAGAAGAAAAACGGCATGTTGATTATTGAAACTAACAAATTTACTACTAACAATGACTAATCAGTATAGATAAAAAATATATTGTTCCCACCCTTGAATAGCGAATTAGAGTTCTGTCAATGAGTAGTGTCCTACCCAAAAATTTGTTTATTTAGATACTAAACATACAGTATAAAAATACAATGTGTTGTTTTTAATTATTAAGGACAATTGGAATTCTAATTCTGGGGTTACCAGCTAGAGGAGAGACTTTTGCCTACTCCTTACATTTTTTAGATAAAGAAGTAAATTTTCTTTTCTTTTAGGAGGAGGTAATTGTCGTTTGTGTTAGGCTCACTAGATCGAATCGGTCGTTTTTATACATGGATTAATTCTAGTAAAAGCTCATCCGAGGTTCAGACGTGTTAGCCCTTGCTTAACATCAGCGAGGTGGAGTCATTCTTTACCCCGGCTCAAAGCAATCACAAACGAGCTCCGGTTACCAATAGGTTTTAGGCTTCTCTATAACTTAACAAGAGTGATTAGTGAGTCTTATAGTTAAATTATTATTTTTATATTTATTTGTTGAAATTTCTGGTTAATACTAGCATTTTATATAAATTATTTAAAAAAATAAGTAAAACTTATCTATGCTTTAAATGTAAATACAAAGATAACTTTCAATAATTGCAAAGAATCGATTTTTTCATATTGAAGTACAATTGATGGTGTTCTTTTTAGAATACAATGTCATTAAAATAGCCATAATTTGTCTCAGGCCAGGTTTCTTTTCACATAATTCACTCTTTAAGTCGTCAAAAGCAGGAACAATGTTTCTTTCCAACAATTGGTAGTTGGTTTATGTAGACCAGAAATAGTCTACCTTTATAAATTCACGAAATTTTATGAGTATTAAAATATTTAATGGAAGGCATTCTCGTCAAAAAACAAATTATCATTATTTACTTATATTTTTTTGTGATAATTTCTATTACTTTTATTTGATGTGTAAAACACAACAAATAATATTAATACGACAATAATTTGTGGAACACTTGTGAAGGTTGTGCGGAACACAATTTAAATATCACTAGATGATAGACTTCACTTCATGATCTATTTCATTATTTCTTTATTAAAAAAATTACTGGCTAATATTTACCTTTCACACGTGTTCTACAAGATATTCATCTTTTTATTTTTTTTTAATAAATAACAACCCATCACATCGGAAATGTTTTTCATTTTTAAGTAGAGTTAAAAAAAAAGTAAGTAAATTCAATTAGCGAGATCGTCTGAATTCAAATTGAATAGATTACTCGGAAGAGATCCTTTTTCTTTAATTTTCACTTGATTCTTCTTATTTATGTTCCCCCCTCCCATCTTTTAGGTAGTGATAGTGCTGTGTATACACCTACCACATGGAATTATCAATATATCGCCTCAAATAGAGCCTTTCGCCACAACAACCACAATGTGGCTTATTTAATTATTAATCATTTAATCTCTTTAACTTGAAACCAACACTTAGCTAGAATACAATTTCAATTTCCTCTTCAATTATTAAGTGTGTTTAATTTTATCAGGTTACTCTAATCAAAGTGCTTCTCTTACTCATATTTCGCAAAATATTTATCAATTTATAACAACATAAATAAAGCATTTTCCTTTAATTAACATTGATTAGATATTTAATTTGGTTCCAAAACATAAAATGCACAAAATAAAATTTATTTAGTTATTGAGAGTAGTGATTAGACTTGAGCCTCCCTTCATTCTTGCATATTCCAATTTAATTACTTTCGGTGGCGGATTAAACGGGTATCAGATTTGAAGGCCACGAAGGCACCGAGCTTAGGAGCAAACCCAAAATCATTTTTCATAATTTAAATATAGAAAAAATTCTAAATCAACATGAGTAGAAATATTAATAAATAAAAAAAAAAAGCAAATAGCAGTAGTTTCTTTTACAAAAGTTTTTTATTCTCTTGGCGATCAATTTCGCGTGTTATCAACGCATCATCAGGTCAGTGTTTTATTATTAAATGAAAAATACTTTACCCAAATAACAATAGAGGAAGGAGCAGGCAGCCAGGTGAGAAGCCTCTATGATATTCAAATTCTCAAGTTTGAGTCGTTTTGGTTTTATTTTTTTAATGCCATCATCAGTGCATTTAGAGAGAGTATAAACTCAAATGACAAAGCATTGAGACAAAATTGCAGAGTGGTCGGTTTGTTGTATATAAATGCTAGTCAATGCTTATCAGCTTATATACAGTGCTAGTTGTTCGAGACAAAACTGTTTCGGGTGTCACTTATATACAAGCATTATTTTTATATTAAATACACAACAGACCAACAACTCTGTAATTTTGACTCAATGCTTTGTTATTTGAGTTCATACTCTCTAGAGGGTGTGACAATGGCATTATTAAATTAAAGCCGAAACGTCTCAAACTTGAGACTTTTCAGCTGATTGCCTATTCCTTTCTTCATTTAAATACAACAGTCACCTTACTATTTCACATTTATTCAAATAACATTGTATATATATTTATTAAAAAGAAATTAAATTTCATTAATGTCATTTCAGGGAGGCGAGTGGTGGTTAATCGGATTACGAATCTGAAGCTGCAACACAACTTGGGTTCGAATCGGGTTTGACGAAAAAATTATTCAACTTGCCATCCTCCTGAAGTAGGAGATATTCTCACCCCCATTAGCAGGCACAAAGGGTCCAATTCCTAATGACCTAAGGCATATGGGACGAGAAATCCCTCTTAAAAATTAAATCCATCCAATGTCATTTTCAATTCTCTTCAAATTGAATTTAATATTTGTGGAAAGTATTCAGCTTTAATAATAAAACGCTGGCCTGATGATGTATTGGTAATACGCGAAATAGATCGGCAATAGAATAAAAAACTTCTTTAAAAGAAAGTACTGTCATTTTCTTTTTTATTAACTTTTCGACTTACTGCAATAGTACCAGATAGAGCGCTTCATCAAACAATTCTAAGTGATATGAAATAAACATAAAGGTAAAATTTTTTTTAGTTTTCCAATCTAACCTAATTTTTGATGAATTTTATATTTTATATTCAGTTTTCAATTTAATATTTTGTTTTTAAAATTACAACGTAATAAAAAAATTGTAATAACAATAGTATGAATATATCACTAAAAACATAAAATACAAACCATTCTCAAACAGATTTTATCTAATATTTAGGGAAATTTTTCCGTCAAGGAACCCTATCTGGTTACCGAATAACTATAGTATTAGACTATATTTATTTTATGGATTAGCAAAAGAAAAGTAAAATGATATAATGTTGTCTTATTTTCCCAGAAATGAGTTTAAAATTTTAAAAAGAATTGTAAGGATCCAAAAAATTTTACTTCTATATAATTCTTTGTATATATTGAAGTGTATTGCTATATAAATCAAATGGGAGAATGTCATCTAGTTTTAAAATAGGAACCTAATTTTCTTTTTCTGTTAAAACAAAAAAAAAAATGGTTGAAAAATAAAGATAATAACATAATAGAAATAAATATTTCATTAAGAGAATTTAACAATAAATTCCCAGATGTCAAATGTATTGTAACATGTTCAAACATTCGTATCTCTTTTTTTTTGTAAAATACTAGAACAATCCGGCCAAAATAGAATTATTTAAGTTTAATTGACCTCATATGCTGAAATTACTATAAAAAAAAAAATTAAACATTATCGTGAAGAATTTTTTTTTTTAATTTTATTCTTTTTATACGTATGCCTTATATTTTTATTTAAGGTTTTCTAGTATAAAAGTGACGAGAGATTTACTATGGTAATTTGGTGATATATTTTGCTTTAAAATTTAAAGAGGGAAAAAGTCAGTCCCTTCTTTGTTGATATAGTGTTGATGTCAATGTCGTCACCAACGAAATAATGAAACACGACTGTGGAAATATTCATGAGCAGAAACAACTTGGAGGCCCGACTAGAAGCCCCTTTCTTGACCCTTTCTTGGACTTGACGAATTGTCTTTCCTCCTCTTTCCCTCTTTACTATTCAAAGCTCTTATCAGTGAAATTACATAAATATTTCCATACTATAAGAGTATTTCATTCAGAGGGTCATTGGAATTACTAAATATTTTTGGTAATTTAATTATTTAGTAAAAATTCCCAATTAGTCGAATAAAGAGTAGGCAGACTTTTGCCTTTGTGAGCCACCAGGATCGCTTAAATCAACAACGTCTGATCCTCAGCCAGGGGAAAAGAGCAATGTAAATAAAATTGTTTTTTCATTAACCTTTTAAACTCGATTAGATATTGATTTGATTTTTGCCTAAAAGAGCCAGATTCTCATTAAATTTGTAAAAAGATATTTTAGTCCTAACAATCCTGCCTTTGTTGAGTTTTAATATTCTGAATTATATTTTTTATTTAAATGATTTAAGTATGCCTATTTAGAATGAGTAAAATTTTCTTGCCAATTAAAAAAGTCACTCTTCAAAAACCACCTCCTAAAATGACCAGTAGGCTAATTAATAAATGCAATATTTATCCGAATATAATTAAGTGAAATTTGAAATCTGAATGTTATTATATATATAACTAAGAAAAAATCTTGTTAGTTCTGATAAAACATAATCAGACGTGGCGAACAGGTGGCTGTAGATTTCAAATGATTTAGAAAAGAATAAGCAGTCAAAAGATGTAAATTTTTTACTTTTTTTTTTGATGTGGAAACATAAGATTCAACGGACCTATGACCAATGGTTAAATGCAACCAAGAAGAACAGAAGTAAAGAAAGGCTTTAAATGATGCTTGCTGAGATTGGATTTGAAAGATTGGAGATTGTAAGTTAAGGAAAGATAGTAGGAAATCACGGGAGGCCATGGGGATAAAGGAAGTCTGGGATTGACTAGTTCTACTACACGCCCGTTTAACGACATGGGGTGTGGGGCGAAATAATAAAGGAGGATGTAAATAAAAATTCAAATTTGTTGAAACGTTTCAGCTTTAATGAAATAAGATCATCATCGGTCAACTAAGGAAGTGTAAATACTATATAAATCAGGGTGGCCATCGACCGGTCGATCGCGAAGCTAATTTTGGTCGATCGCTCTCGATGTCTTGACTTAATGTGTTACACTGCGAAAACGCAACAGTATGCATGCAGATATGTCTCGACTCAGAAAAACCCAGCCTTTAGCTTGAATATTTGACTGTCATACGGTAGCTTCTTTTCTTTAGTATATTAACAATATTATTATTATTAATCAATATTATTTATCCACGGCGACAACGTTGAGTTTCAATTTTCAGATACGGAGTGAACTCGTAGCTGCAAATATCAAAAGAAGGGTCTGGAAATTTATTTTCTTTATGAACCTATATCTCGAAAACTTAATAAGTGATTTAAACAATAAAAAATAGTTTTAAACATATATTTTGCTTATCTACCCAGAGCTCGCGGGAGTGCACTTCGTACTAAAACATAATGTATAAACTCAGTATGTATTTCACACTTTCCCCTCCCTACTTAGATTAAGCCTATGACAACTAAGTCTATTTTTTAAGATAAAAAGTAGATCTTCTATTCACAAAAGTTGGCCACCCCTGATATATATAATACTATACTATATATATCAAGTGTTGTCAATTGGACATAGAGGCTTATCCTTTGGCTGCTTACTTCTCACTGCATATATGAATTTGACATAATCAGATAATTCGATCCAGCTGGGAGGTTCTACAAACCGAGAGTTTATTATTTATGAATTGTTCTGAAAAATTCGTTTCTTGTATTAATTTATTTCATTCATTTCATAAATAAAAATTTAAGGGCAGCAGAACATTCCGACTCATTGAATTTGTAAATTTAGCAATTTCCCTATCTGACGAAGTAGCTAAAATAAATGGCTGAAACGTTATACTTTATATAGAGAAGTTATCACAGCAAACAAACAATTGATATTTAATAATAATATCTAATTTTTGAAAGCTTTAATAATTAGAGCGATTTTTCTAAGCCACTTCTTAAAACTCATCCATCCAAGATTTAATTTAAATAATGCAATTTGGAAAATGCTTCAACTTATATAGAGAGAATTTTAGTGGATTGATTTATGTCTTTTGCTCGTTGACTTGTCGCCCGCCCTTTTGCAATATAAACATCCTTTCGATCTATTTCACCCTCTCTTTCTATGATTATTGGATTGCTATGAATGTCAGTTATATGTGTTATATTCGTGGACCCCACCCGGGTGGTTTATTTCAAATATTCCCTCTCTGTGTTTTATTATTTATTTTTATTTATTTTCAATCTAAAATGTCATTTTAGTATTTCTCCTTTATATATAGCTGTTTTTTTTTTTCAATTTTATTCACCATATAATATAACTACAAACCATAACAGAAAGTGTTTACGGGTAAATTTAATGTACCAAGAGAAATCTTTTTTTTTTTTACTTTTTATTTTTAGGTAAATAATCTTTTATTAATTTTCAAAAAACCAATACATTATTTTAAAAAATTGTATTCTCATATTCATGTCATTTAAAAAGAACTTCATGATCTCGCACTGCGAAGTTGTCATCTAAAAAGATACTTAACTTTTTTTTGTTATACCATCAAAATAAAATATCAAGTTCTTTAATTATCAAGGAATCATCATTTATATAACTATTTTCTAAGTTATATTAAAGTAATTTTATGCATTAATTTAATAAACTAAGAAATTTAGTAAATAATCTACTATTAATTTTCATATCTCTACTAATATATTATTTAAAAAAATTTTATATAGAAAATATAGAAAAAAAAGTAGACATTAAAAAAAAATTGTCTTAGGCTCCATATTTAGACTAAGCTAGAGAGATAATTTTAGTCTCTATTATCATTATTATTCAGGTAGCCTTAATATTTTTTCAAAATAATTAATTATATTATTTCATATTTTGCTCCCCCCTCTAGAAATCTCCTCCTATATTCATTCTATTACTTAAAGGGTCGCCATTATTTTTAGTAGCTCTTTTTATTTCTCTGGGTGATTTCTTAAGTGGGCGAGCGAAAGAGAGAACGAACAAGAGCTGAGCTTTCAGGATACATTAGCAAAGTAATCTATCAACTCTTCACACAGACACCTCTGTCTGTACTGCCTTCTGCCTGCTGCCTCTTTTCCGCCCTCTCTCTCTCTCTCCACGTCACTTTATTCTTGTCATATTTTCCTATATTTGTATCATCAAAATTGAATCCATAAATATTATTAAAAAAATTATTAATTTCCTATATTTTAAAAAAGGCAACATAAGAAAAATTTGTTGAGTGGTTTTTGTTTGCAAATTATTAAATTTTGTAAATATTGTTACTAGATTAATTTCATTGTAAAACAGCTGAATCTGTATAAAGGTGAAACAAATTTTCCAAATATGCACTTATTGCTCGGATTTAACAATTAAAAGCTAATAGATAAAATTCGACTGGTGGCCATATTTTCTTGCTCAAATATAATCAAAATTTTATTGTTCTTTCAAAACAGAAACAAATTCGGGAAACTTACTTTCTATTCTTTTTCAAGTAATTTATTTAACTGTAAATCTTTCATTTCTTGGCAAATTTTCCAATAATTCATTGTTATTTATTTTCTTCATTCATATGAGCAGTAGTACTTTTTTTTTATTTTAATTTCTAGTCATTTTTACCAATTATTATCGTTGGCCTGTGATGGCATTTAACATCATTTTTCTTGTTCACCTACACGAGATTCAGCCATACTTGAACAACGATCTTGATGGTGGTTCCTCTTCACTCCAAACTAAATCGTTCGCTGACTTTAGGATGAATACATGTTAATTCCAAAGAGTAACTCCTTAAGATCGATTCCATCATCACTCACTAATAAAAGTTGATAGTTTTTCATCTTAAATTTTGTTTTAAATCTAAGTCTCCTGGAATTCATGTTTCAAAAGCTTTAATCTCCTCGACTAATTCGCTTCTTATACTTATTAGGGATTCAGTAAAATATATATGAAATATTTTATAAAATTTGACCTTGTATATTATATCAGAGTTTCGTGGTAAGCCTTTTGTACTCTATTTAACATAACTTTACTACTGGACTCTTGGTGAATTGGCAGGGCGGATGAGTGCAGCGTTGCCAGTGTTAAAAATCACTGGCGGACAATATTCTCAGAGAGATTGAGCAGCCATAGGGTTTTTTTTTTGAAAATCTGGCAAAATCTGACAAAGTAGGTGTTTACCAAAGCGCTCTGATTGGTCGGCAGATTCCTGGCATTCACTTTTCCAAAGTTTCATTAAATAGAGTATGGTCGATCTAGAGCTTTCAAACATTAATATAACTCGCCATCTGTTACACATATAAATTACATTAAAATAATTTTTGGTTATAATATCTTTCTATATATTCATAATTAATTTAATATTTTTGTATTTAGAATTATTTTTCATTTTATTGAATGTTGAATAAATCTGATTACCTTTTATACTTTCTGGATATTGGAAGACCTCATCATCAAAAAAATTAGCTCATGGTTGAGCAAAAAGTTGAGATTTTTTTTGGGAGATGAGAATTTAAGAAATATTAACAAAATTTGTATATTTCTTATTAATAGACTCAACTTTACTAGCTTGGAATTCAATGGACGAAATTTGCCAATTTTAGAAATGCATTTGCCATAATTTTTCTTTTTGAGGGGAAATGTATAATATATTTTATCTCATTATTTTTCCAACTCAGAAAGACCAGGGGGACTCGCTCCATTCGCCTCATAGCTACGCCCTTGTATACATAAAGATGACGTATTTTTATATTATTAATATTATGTAAACAAGAACAATATCATGACCGAATTTTTTTCCCTGTATTTAGTTCAATCGGACAGTCATTTATCGTACTAGCAGTGAATCTCTCTCTCTCTCTCTTTCCCTCTGGTAAACTAGATTATTCACAATAAACTTTTGCCTTCCGCCGTCGTATTAAATTATTTAATTTGCCCCCCATTGAGCCATACTCTCTCCTCTCTCCCTCTCTCTCTTGTGAAAGAGAAGACGGACGCAAGAGGAAGAGGAGGATGAAATAGGATAGGAATTGGGGGGAGGAAGGAAAGGCAGGCATCGAACCCCACCACAACCCGTTGATAACCTTGTTAGTGTCTTCCAGTAGAGTTATGGTCTTATAATGTTTTGGGCGAATGAGAAAAAGACGTAGTTGTAGTAGTGGGTGCAAAAGGGAGGGGCTAACACTCTGCCCTTTTAAGTAAAGGCCCCTTTGGCTTGCATCAGTTGTGTAAAGGATCGCTTGCTTATCATACACACTCTATTCTCATCATCACTGTCTCTCTATTAATTATACTCCTATTTCTCTGGATTTTAAGTGGTCATCGAGATACGAACCCTTGAATCGATCTTCGAATCACTGTGTACTTTGATGGTGATGGTGGGGGTGTGGTTTTAATGCTTTGTTTCGATGACAGAGAGCGTTAGTGTAGTGAATAAATAAAAAGTTATGCAACTTTTAAAGGTAAATTCACAATAAACAAATACTTTTCATTTTATAATTACTCATCTAAATCTACAAATCTACGTTTTTATTTACGGTCATTTAATTAAAAAAAAAATTAAATATATAGTGGAAAAGTTTTTCCATACTTTAATGTTTAATTTTTATATTTTTTTGAAACATAAAAATTTTTGTTTCAAATTCAGAAGAGCAAACACATTTTTTTTTTATTAAAAATTTTTTAAATATTAAATACTATACTAGGTTTCCTAAAAGAAATTTGTTAGACAGTTATTTATTATATTTGTTAGGCACTATTAAGTTTCTTTTATTGACTTCACATTTGGTGTTTATGCAAATTTAAATTTTAAAATATTAGGGATGTCATCTAAGTTTTTTTTTAGATGTATCTACCTTTTCTCAGTTTACGTTGTGCATGGCTTACATTGGTGTCGCTGAAGGTTTCAAAATGATTACAAAATATCTACATTCCTAAATATGTAATAGAAGCGGGAGTCCAAGCGTCGCTCGGGTTATTTATTTAAAGGACAAGAAGAGTCAATAATAGAGAGCTTTCAAAGCTAAGACCTTTGCAATTAGACATAAGACCTAGAAATAGGATCATTGGCTCTACCAAACATATTCACCCTAAATATATTTTCCAAGATGAGATCTAGCGCAATCGATTTCTCGCACTCAAAATAATAAATACACCGAATTTCATCGAAATCATTAGATGCTGAAATTTCATTCTAATCGGTACAGCAGTTGAACGAATTTTCCCAAAGATGAGAGTTAGCGCAAATCGATTCCACCCGAATAAGTAAATACATCAAATTTCATCAAAATCGTTTAAGCTGTTTTCCAGAAAAAATTTACATGCATAGATTTTTTTTTAGTCCTTTTCGGCCTAGGCTTTAGACTCCTTATCTATTTATACCAGTTTATCTGAGAACAAAATTTCTCAAAAACGGAAAAACATACTGAGGCTGAAATTTTATATTTAAACTAGGTACATTCTTCACATGCACCTCGAATCGTATCGTCCAAAAAGTACTAGTACTTTTCTAATGTAATTTTTTTAATTTTTTTTTTGATTTTCAGCAAAATTTGCTCTAACAATTAATTAAAATTCATAAATCAATTATTTAATAGATAATCTTTAAAATTAACCCTCCACTCTAAAATTGTTTCGGGCTCACTTTTACTCTTGTACGTTTTTAGATTTTTTGTGAATTTTAATTCAATTGGCTCTGGTAAACTAGATTATTCACATTCATATAATAAATTAGAAATTACTTAAGATGTATTAATCATTTCCCATGCAAGAATAGTTTGGGACTCCCAATTTAGGATTTTAAGAATCCCATAGAAAAGATAGGACAACTCGTTGCCATGGTAATAAAATGAAAATATTTTTAATTCCTATGTTATTTTATTCCTATAAAAAAAATTCTTTTGTATACTTTAAATTTTAAAATAATACTTGTAAAATTTTAAAGGTATGACCACGCAGTCAAACCTAAATAAATAAAAAAAAATTTCTATGTTAATTATGTAATAATTTATTTTGAAAATTTAGTTTATTACCAACTTTTACTTTTTTTTTACTAATTTTGTTTTAAAACTATGGTTTTCTTTTTCAATTATTATAGTCGATCATAAAATTAAAAAAAATACCTATGTTTGATAATAAACAAGAAATTTATTTTTTTTTAAGTTTCTTCGGCATCTGAGACTATATAGATTTTTAAACAATAAATGTATTCAATAGTTACGATATTTATATTTATACCACTTGGTATAAATAAATTTTCATCCGAACTCACACCATTAGTTTTTATCCAAAAAGAAAAAACATATAGACAAAAAAACTGGTGTGAGAGCACATCACATTGCTTTTCTTGTCTAGGTAAGAGAAAATTGTGTGATGTACTCTTGTCACACCAGTTTTTTTATATTTATACTGTGTATATATTCTAAAAAATTGAGCCCTATTTCTTTAATTTTTGAATTGATAAGCTACTGCCTGAGATCTTTTCATTTTTACGGTTTGATCTTCAAATGAAGTATCGTCTAGGCCGATCGATTTTTGCCAAAAATTTTTTTAACCTTTAGATTTGCCCTGTCCCTTGGTGCAGAGCTAGACGTCTGGCTTCACGTACCAAAGGTCTGTGGTCAGTCGTTCGCTTACCATTCTGAGAGACAAAAATTTATTTAAATTATATTGGTTACCAATTAATTTAAATAAATAAGGACGTAGTCTAAATGGCATCAGATGCCGAAATAGACTTAAAAAAAAAAAAAAACTTTAGACTTGAAACAATTATTCTGAATTGGATTCAGCTGCACTTTTGATAAGAATAATAATAAATTTTTTTTTCAATTTGGGTCTCAGCTCAAATTATGTAGAATGAAAATTTCTCAATTGCATCTTTACTTGTAACATATTGTTTTGTCTCCAATATAACAATAGTTTAAATAAATTTTATCGATTTTTTTAAGGATGAATCCACATTCTTTGACTTTTAAAGTTAACAAAGTTCTCTCAGCCAGAGGATTACAGTTGTTGTCGAAAGTTGGTCTTTGGTCTGATTGTTTTATTAATAAACAACAAATCATAGTTCCTCTAATTATTATTATATGTAAACTTTATTCGAGTTTTAGCAAAGAGTCGTCCTAATCTTGCCTTATTAGTCTTTTCGATATCACAGACATGAATTTCAAAATATTATATTTTATTTATTCTATTTTTTATCCAACCATATTTTTATCCTTTTGGAAGCCACTGTGGGATCCGAGCCCATATCCTTTATGTTTTTAGATGTTGACATTGTCAATATCTAAAATCTATCACTTATAGCATTAAAATAATTTCTTCAAAAAAATATAATAATAATAAAATTTCATTTTAGTTAGTTGCTGTTTCAATAGTTATAGGTCTACAAAATTCATAGTTAGGAATATAATTGTCTATCTGTACTTATTATTACTAACAAAAATCTGATTACAAAAATATTTTTTCTCAATTTTTATGATTTCATAAGGCTGATTTATTTTTATAAAATATAAAATTCGGAACCTTATTCTTTTTTTTTTACCTTAACTGAATTATTATTATTTTAATTTAATTTATTTTGGCTTATTCCTAGAACTTCTTAAGCGAAATGTCTCTATAGTTGGAGAATTAAAATTTTGAAATAATATTAAGATTTAGAGTCTCTTGGCTGAAATGGAAAACTCTTCTCTACATTAAAGAATTCAAATTTTAAGAAATCATATTTTTAATATTTTCCATTTATCTAGAAACTAGAAGATGAAAAGATTAAAAAAATAATTTTAAACTATAATTTTTGTTAAATAATAAATGAAGGTGTATTTTATATTAAAGAATAAAGAGAGATGTGAAGGATATAAAAGAAGCGGTGTGGTTTAGGGGATTTTGTAAATTTTATGTTGGCATTATTATTATTAACATCTTGGAGGGTTGCTGGAAATTAAATTTAAGAATTTTAATTAAAATGTATCCTTTTGGCTCGCTTGACTTTTTATTAATCATCTTTTATGTCTTAGAAATAATTAAATGCACAAAAGACAAAGACAACAACGTCAACAACACCAACAAAACTCATTCTAAATAATTTTTTATTAAGCAAAAAAAAGAAGATATATAGATCTATTTACGTTTTTAGGAAATATAATAATGAAATTTCTCTTACTTGTTAGAATAAACAACATTGCCGAAAGCTCTATGAAATAGTGGAAATATATGCTAATTATCTATTAATCATAAGGTCTTAAGTTGGTATCCATTCCTCTCATTGCTAATTTTAAATAACATTGTGTTTCTTCATCCTATCTCTTAATTTAAATTTAATTTCAAAAGTTTTTCATATTCAAAATCCTAATATGTTTTTATACATAATGAAATAGACAAAATGAAATGGGATATTTGATTGAAAATATTTTTTTAATAAAAAAGTGTTTTGTATGTTTTTTCTATTAGAATATTTCCTTTATAAATATTAATAACAAATTTTTAATAATTTTTATATTAAAAAAATTAATCTAGATAAAATTTAGATATAATTATTTAACAAATTCTTTCAAGTAGCTATAAGCTAGAGAAATTTGTTTTTTTTTTTCAACAGTAATAATGACCCTAATTTCTTTCATCGTGAGTAATAATATGAGTAATCTTAAAATTAAGGAATTCTCCGGACTCATTTTCCTTCCACAATTATTTATGTCAATGGAATGCAAAATCTCAATTTTTATTAAAATCGAATGAAATATAAAAACTAATTTTTAATTTGATGGGAATCACCTCCTGGATGTTTGAATCATAAAAATAGTTTCATGCTTCTACAAAAGTGAGGCTCTATCAAATGCAAAAATTCTGGGGTCGGGAGCCATTGAAGTTGATTGACTAGTAGTAGATAGACGGACATAACGCAGTATAACGCAGTGTATAACGTTTTTCTTTTCTAAAAAAGCTTTAAAAAAATGGCACATATAAAACAAGTGTAATAACTCTATCTAGCTATTTACAAAAAAATATAAATGGTGAAGAGCTGTTTTCTGAAGTGTTGGAGCCAGACGACAACAACTATTTTCTTATGAGTTTAACACGAGAGCGTCAGACCATTGGATACATAAATTCGTTGTTTTTAATGGAAGGTAGGCAACCGTATCTCCTACAACGAAAGCTCAGTTTGTAAAGAGGATGCCATGTAAATAGATTTAATCAATTTGATGATATTTTGTAGACTACTCTATGAAAATGCCTTCTTTTTTTTTGCTATTGTGTCTATTTAGTAAATCGCCATTAAATGGTTAGTTTTCAGCCATTTTCGTAAATTTCACACGCGCGAACAAATTTAATTACATTTCGGCAAAAGCCGCAATCAGATAACAAAACGAGCAAATGAGAGAGAGAGAGAGAGAGAGGAGAGAGATGAAGGGAAATGTAATTGTGTTCATTCTAAGAGAAAATAATCATTAAAACCACACGACACCCGGCACCAGCCAGACAAGACATTAGTAATAATTAGCACACTCTCTCTTTCCTCTTTTCTCTCTCTTTCTCTCTTCACCCCTCCCAATGAGGTTATAAATATCCTTTATTTTCATGTATAAATACTTTTCCTAAAAACCTACTACACTTTTTGTTTTGTAATAACCACTGATTGTAACATAAATTCATTAGAAATTTTTTTACCTCTAATATTTCTACCTTTACCCATTTGTTTGTTTGTTTGTTTGTTTTTTTTATTTTAACTGCTTAAAAAACTATAAATCCTTTTAGCAATAAGACAAAATTTCTAAACCTAATTTCTTTCTCTTAAAAGAAATATTAGTTCAGCATTGCTGATTTTAATTTTCCGTAATTGATGACTCATTAAGTACATAGTATTAAAGATTAAAACAAGAATTTGTTCAGAAAAATGAATCCTCTCTCAAATACCGTAGATTCATTCCTCACCAATTCTTAATAGAATAATAACCCCAATATAGGGAAAAATGTATGCCAAGTTTCAAAACTCTACTCTTAAGGGGGCTTGAAATATAAACATACATTCATGTATATACCCATTTTTGGGTAACTTAAGCAATTCCATGCTCTTTGATTTCACGGAATCTTGAAACTTAAAAATGTATTGAAATCCTAAGCGTAGGGGGAAGGCTATTAAATTTGGACTTTCCCTTAAATATGTGTATTTATTTCAAATAAAATGTCCAAAAATAAATAAATATTTAAAATATGCGCTTATTAATATAAATTAATTTCATTGTTTCACATGGAATAAAAGATAACCTCATGCTGCTCAAAATGTCTATATTAAAAAAAAAATTATATCAGTAAATAATGGAAATTCACAAATATTATAAAATAAACTGTATAAAAATTGCAAAAATTTAATTTTATAATACGTAAAAAATCTTGTGGCTGTTTAGTAAGATTTTCAAAAATAACTTCCAATAATTCTTGCACATCCTTGTGTGAATAACAAAAGGTTATAATATATGAAAACAATAATGAATTCATACTATAATAACTAATGAAGTTTCATTCATCCTAATATATTATTAATATCAAAACACTTAAATTAGACAAATGAATTTATTTTTTTTTATTGACTAATTTGAACTATTTGAAATATATGTCTGGTAAAAATTAAAGAATTAGAATAAAATATTTAGCAAAAAAAAAATTTCTAACTTTTTATTTACATGGCTATCATTTAAAAAAGTAGCCTACTGTTTTTATAAAATAAATATAAATATAATTTGTTTATATGTGAGATATCAAATATCACTAGAACTTTTTTATTTATTATTACTAACTTATAATAATTCATTTAAACCCAAATCAAGGGGCCCTTTCTAGGTAAAATTATTCTGAACAATTTTATTAAAAACATTCCCTTTGTTTTAGCCCTTAAATAAATTAAGAGTAATTATTGTTTATCTTATTAGTGAATAGAAAATTATTTAATTTATATTAAAATTAAAAAATTTTCGAAAAAAAAAAAAAAAATATCTATCGCTCGAAATGATTCTATTATGGTGACTGGTTCATTGTTAAATACAAGTATTTCATTTCATATATACTCTTTGGCAAATGTCATAAAACAAACTGATTAAAACCAGCTGCAATAAACACTGTAATAATTTGTTAAATGACAAATATAAACTTTTTCTAGTATTAAATGTAATAATTGATCATTTTCATTAAAAAAATACTTTTTTTTAAGGTTAAGAAATAGAGATTTGAATAGAGAGTGAAAGATTATTTTTTTAAATATTCTACTGTATTAATATACATAGATTCTGCAAACATTAGGGACATAATAATTTTTTGCCGCTCCGAATTTTTCCTGCAAGAAATTTTGTTTTGCCCTTTTTCTTTAAAACGAATTTTTTAACGTACCATCAAAAATTTATCAGCCCTCTATGATAAATTTAAATATTATATTAAACTGAAGATGGCTGCTCAAAGGGATCAAAATCTTTCTGCAAATCTAGACTAATAAATTAAAATTAACTATTATTGTATTTGACTGCATTTCTTTTAATAATATTATTTATATAATTCACTTTATCTTTACAATGTATTTTTTAATTTCAAATAAAAACTACATCATTCTGATTGAATAATTTTTAAAAGAATATAATTAGCCGTGTTCTTTTGTATTTGGGAATTGATTATCGTCTATAGATAACAAATATTGTTATTTTAATAGGTAAAATCTTAACATAATTAATTTATGTAATTATCCAATCGTCTCCAACGAAAAATACCTATTTATATTTTATTCATTCCTAGATTTTTAATTTGATTTGAAGTAATATTCTTATATTTATAAGATATATTTATCAATCGGTGCCTAACTCTCCGTCGTTTCACAAATTCTTTTGATACCTCTTTATTATTTTAAATTTTAAACTGAAATAATTGGAGTACTTTTATAAAAATCACATTCTGACAAATCAGATTCTGACATCCTTAAAAGAAGCTGAACGATTGGAAAGTTTTTTTTTTTTGCTATCTTTTTGTTTTATATATTTTTTTTTTTTTTTTTTTTGTTTGTTTACTAATACTAATTTTACAAATTATTATTTAGATTTTTTTAAATATTATTTTCTTTTTTTAAAATTAGATTAGGGGGGTTTGACCGCACAATTTATATTAGACTCCACCTTTGTTTACATCTGATTTATAAATAATTAAAAGGATCCGTTTGGACTTTTAACAGTTTTTGACAGTTGGAAAGAAGAACGACTCATACATACTTTGGAGGTTCATGGTGCTGGTGAACATAGGTGTACGATGATGCACGTGTTCTTGATGCGGTCGTGCACCCATGACGGCGCATTGTGCTCCCGGCGGTGGCGGTCCACCGTGATGATGCGCCATATGCGTCGGAGCAGCTGATGCGGCAGCCGCGGCTGCGGCCGCCGCCGCTGGATTATAACCACGAGCCATAGATGCCGCTGCAGCTGTATACCGATAAGCAGCCTGTGACATTTGACTACACGATGTCAAATCGCCATACGAGCATGGCATATTACCGAGACCAGAAGGGTCCATACCAGCCGCCGCTAATGAACAACTAGACGCATCGAAAGATGCGGCCGCCGCCGCTTGGTTTAGATAAGAATAATCCATATCTCCCCGGATATTAATTAATTATCAATCAATGAAATTGACCACCTTTTATTTGATATTATTTATTTTTTTTTTTTTGGCACAACAACACTTCACCTTCTCACTTTCATCATCGCACTTAATTCACCGCGGAGGGTGGGTATGGGGTGGAGAGCCGCGCGCGTCTTGTTTCCCTTCTAATCTTTTAACTTGGCAAATGTCTTGCTCTCTATCTGGTAATTGAATCAAAGCTCGGATATTAAATTATAGCGATTACATATAATATTGGCTTCGGTACAAAGAGAGCGAGCGCGCGCCTCTCTCTGTTCTGACAGGAGTTTTGTGTTTTAATGTTGGTATCCGTAGGTAACCCCCCCTTAGACACGTTCTCAGAGCTGTGTGTATATAAAACGCCTGAAATCAAATGATAGAACTAATTGAATCACCCAACTTGTGCGTTGTGTACTTTTTACGGGCCAAAGGGGGGGTGGGGCGGAGTTTCGACAATCGGTGGGAGGGGCTTGGCACGCCCCCACGCCTAGACAACTACCAATACCCGGCGAGTGACGTCATCGACCTACTGCGCATGATCACTACTAACTGACACACATATACACAGATTTTTATATTCATTGCAATGATCATGACGACATTTAAAAAAGGGACAACAAACACCCACTTACTATATGTATAAATGAGCTAATTAAAATTTAAGTTTTTATGAAAAAAATTTTGATAAGAAAAATTTATGCTAAGGGGACAATCAATACTGGGAGGAATATATGAGCAATATATGAATTTACTTACAGATAGGAGGTTGCCCCCTCTTTTTATCTGAGCCTCCCATGCCAAATATAAAATATCTGATTATGAATTTTTTTTCTTGTCGACATCTTCAAACAATTTATATGGTATTAATTGTATTTGATAAGACTTATACACCTATATTTATTTATAATAGGAAACAATTAAAATGAATAAATTTGTTTCAGTTTCTGTCTGAACTCCTCCAAACTACAAGACCTTGCCAGTGTTTGAAAAACCCTCAAGATCTTGCCAGTGTTTGAAGTCTGTATTTGAGAGCAAGAGAGTTTCTTCTCTAAATAAACATAGGTGAGCCTAAACCCTAAAGTCAAAACTTTGTAACCTAGTATCCATTTCTTTTTTCATAATTTCATCTTCAACTTGTGGTAGGTCATTTGTTATTTCACTTATATATTATTATTAATATATAAAAGACCAAGTTTGTCTCTCTGTAACGGTTTGGACGGATTTTCATTGTAGTTTTTCCAAGAAGAAGAAAAGTTTCAGGGAGTAGTTTTAGGTTTTGATTAATTCAGATTAGGGGAAGGGAATCTCCTTTTTAGTAAAAAACTGAATATCCTCGGGACTTATGGTCGAATATCCATGGGATTTTTTTCATTATATAGAGAATTTTACAAACCAGGGTGGAAGTTATAAGTAATTCAGATTGGGGGTGAAAAGCATAATTTAGTTTGGGTTAGCCTTAACTTGAGGACCCGTTGACATAATTTTGATCAAATTTATTAGTTGAGAGGCTTCCTCGTAAAATAAATAATAGAGGAATAGAAGAGAAAAATAATATTAAACACTTTAGGGGCGGACCCTCCTTAAAAATTAATTTTTTTTTTATATTTCATCCGATTTTAATAAAATTTTAGATTAGCCTTCCCCTGAGCAAAAATAAGTGGAAAATAATAGTTGATATTGATTAGAAGGCGCAAATTACTGTAACTGTAACTGATCAAATTGATTAATAGCTGGATGGAGATAAGATGGAGGGCAGTGGACTGGAAAATTATTTTTTTAAAAACATAACTAATATAAGAGAAAGTTGTGGCATGGCAGGGTCCACCGAAGGCGGATCTGAGCCTGATATTTATGCGAGGTCCTATTTTGAAAAACTAAATTTAAAAGAGAGCCCAAGGCGAAGGCGGACGACATAGTTAATTTTTAATAAAACTCATAAAATTACATGCCAGAGTTATATAGAGTGGCTGCAAATGAGTAGAGAGGGATGGGGGAAGCTCTCAGCTTCGCACTGGTAAATCAAGTTAGAAAAATAAAGTTTTTTTTTATTTATTTATTTATTTTTCCAAAATAAAAGGTCGAACAATTTAAAAATTCTGACAATTGGAAAATTTTGTTAGAATTTTTGTCCAACAAAATTCAAGCTGGCAAAATTGGGTCTATTTTTTATAAAAGTGTCAAAATTTTGTTGAAATGGCTCCCCCACTACCCTACAAAATATTTTCACTACGCAGACAATCTGATGAAACTTTATTTAAATCGATCGGTACGAATCGATATAAAGAAATATGTCTTGATAATACGTGTCGTCATTAAAATAAATTTAAAAAAATGTATTGTCTGGAAAAAGAAAATGTTTCAACGGAAATACACATTTAAAGGTTTTCCTTTGTCCAAAAAAATAAGTCCCATAAAATGCTTTGACTCTTTGTGTGAATGTGAATAAAAGCAAAAAAGAAAAAACTGGAAATTTTTTCATGATACACCTGTTTTTTTTTTTGGGCTTAACTCCTTAAGACAACCTGGATTAATAAGACGTGGAAAGAGGAAGTAGGAAATGATTAACGAATAGAAATAAAACAACAAATATAGAAAAGGACCCCAATTAAGTCAACTTGTAGGGCTCGTGCTGGGGCTTTCCTGCCCAATTTTAATTTATCTAGAGGCAACTAAGTGGGGAGAGATATTCTATCTATATTTTACTAAGAAAAAAATATTTAAAAAAATTTTTTGTAAATGTCAACTCCTATGATTGAGTCATAATTTTTCATATTTTTTCTGAGATGGGCGGGATTAATTATGCCAAAGTTAGTTAGTTATTTTACTGTTTACTACTAGCGAGTTTATTTCGGAAATTAGACAACCATGTCCGAAAAGATTCCTCAAGAAATTTATGTGTAACGAAAAAATTTTCAGCCAACTTGAAAAGTTTTTTATATTAGATCTGGATACCAACATATAAATCTATACTATTATTTTGTTGCCAGCGAAGCTAGTAATTGCGATCAGATAGGAATTGCGAGTGAAGCAAGATTCAAGTTCTTGCGGCAATGCAGCTTTGTCCATTCCCAGATGATTTCTTTTGAAAAAATAAAAATAAAATTTTAATCCATTTTGTTTTAAATTAATCTCTTACGAGGTGCATTGTGGTTATGATTTATTTTATTTTTTATTTTTATTTTTATTTATGATTTATATTTCTTAATTAAATATTATAAAAATTTAGGGGCATGGTTAATATTTGCGCATCACTTTAAGTTTCCCTTCATATGATGTTTTTGTTTCCACGAATTTAGTTCTTTATTTTATTCATTATAATCAATATACACAAGACACTTTCTCATATTTTACTAGAGTTACAGATGGTTATAGGATCTTATTTAAAATATAGATTTATTTGCTAGGATCATAGAATTCTATAATGAGTTTCAGCACCTATCTTTTGTCTTCTGGTTGCTCAAATAGATCCTGTTTCCTTGATTGTGTATCACACAGATCTGGCATTATGTTACGTTATGGAACAACGGAAAATAGAGAACCTTCTCCCGGGTGAAATCCAGAAGTGTTCAAAAAGAAACTCGCTCAAAAAATTATTTATTTGAAAAAATTCGAAAAAAAAAAAACGAATATATTCATTTTAGTTGTGTCTGTAATGGCCAATGAATCTAAGAGAAATTAAATAAAATTTTTTTATTGGCGTCGATTCGGACACTAATGCGATGTGAAACGTCCTCAGTAATTGCTTGTAAAGAAAGACCTCTCTTAACGCTTCTTCGCTTAATGCTATTTCAATATTGCGCGGTTGATTTTCGAAATGTGTAGTATTTTTTCAAGGATTTTTTTATCTTCGATTTTTTTGTCCTGTGAACAAAACGTCTATCAATTAAATAAATATGGACTGATAACAGGTATCGTAAATAGATAATGAAATTATTCCAAAGTTTATAATGGCCTCAGATGTCGCAAAAGACTTAAAAGACAAAAAATGTCAACGAGGGAAGTATATGTGCCTTGCTCATCACAAACATAAATTATATATCAGAATATTTCTGATTTTCATGAATAATTTGTGAATACAGATTGATATTAACTCTAAAAAATTTCTAAAATTAAGCTATCGTAATACAAAAGTAATAATTCATGTTACAAAATAATACAAAAAAAATATGTATTTTTTATTCTCTATCCTGCTTCACCTATAACTATTAATTATGTGTTATAGTGGCCTCGATTAATGCTGTTTCATTTAGAGTTTGGGTCCTGATTCTTCTTAGTTACTCCTCTTGGTACCAATGTATTGTCTACTTCTTACAACGAGTACTAAATAATATAATACTACCATAATTCAGTAAGTTGGGATTATTTCTTATTGTTTCTTCCAGAAGGCCCTTTGCCAGTAAATTTTATTAGTATATTTGTTTTTCCTAAATCTTTTACTTATAATCGTTAATAAATTTCAACCCAAATGACCTTCACCTTTCATATTTTATAAAGTATTCGATTAAAAATTAACCAAAAAATTTAAAAAAAATTTATTTTTCACACTAGTAAGAATGTTATATAGTTTTTTTTTTTTTTTTAATCAATTTATTAAAACATTGATGCGTTTGCAATAAGTTATGCAGTTGGCTGCTCCCTGCTGCTGCACATGCTCTCACTCTGACAACCAGACAAACCCATCATTTATATTAAATATTTTACTTTTGATAATAAATTTCCCTAAACAACAAACGGGGCCACTATTTTTGTTGGAAAATATTTTCTCTATAACCAACCCCCCCCCCCTCCTCTCTTTCTCTCTCCACATCCTCATCTCTCAACGCCCAATCTATATTAGGCGCGCCTAAAATGTCGAACGCGAATGATAAAATGTGTTTTTGGCAAACAAAATGCATAATTGAATTGCATTTTGTCATTTTTCTAATTGGTTTCGTTGTTGTCGCTCCCGCATTTGAAAATATATGCATGCAACACAACCAACCAAGTCCCCAAGTGCATTCAAGAGGATCGTTTTTATAAATAATGGGCTGCAATTGCGTGCGAGAGCGGAGCAAAAAAATAACAACACACAGATAAACTTTTATTTAAATTATCATTGACGTTTTTATATTTTTCGATGTTTAAACCTAATGTTTTTACATAACGTAGAATTATTGGTTCCATTTTATACCCCATTTTCATCGAAATTCATTCTTAAAATTAAACAGGTCACAAAGTGTGTCCTGTTAGAACGCATTTTTCTGTGCCATAATAAAATGCATTTGAAAGTTTTAATTAGCCCTCTTGGTGCAGAGCTAGAGTTCGGCTTCACATACCAAAGATTAGTGGTCGTTTCCCGTCCTGGGCGACAAAAAAATATTTAAATTATATTGGCTACCAATTAATTTAAATAAATAAAGACGGAGTCTAAATGGTCTCAGATGCCGAAACACCGAAAAAAAAGTCTTTCAAAAAGAAAAAAGTTTTAACAAATAAACTATATGTTAATTCAATTATTTAAAAATCTAACTTAAGTAAGCTATATGAATATATTTGGAAAAGTATTTTTTTGGAGCAAAGACGATCAATCTGTCGAGGAGACCATATCTAGGAAATAAGCTTTCATATTATTTTTACAACATTTTCTAACAGCATTTAAAAATTGATTTCACTTTATTTCCTTCTATTATATTTTTATTTATATATGTATTTACTATTTTTTTTTTTTTAGGAAGGGGGGAGGAGTTTGAATCTCTATATCCTCCACTGACAACGATTCTGACGCACAGTAAACTATAATTCATTGGGAGGATCCCAATAAAATTTTTTATTTTTCAATTGAATTTGTTTATATCTTTTATATGTTATTAATTATATGAAACAATTAATTTTGTAATTTGTTTTAATGTTTTCTTATTTTTTATTGAAATTTGTGTCGATTTTTGAAATATTTTTTGTCCCCACCCTTACTAATTACGCCAGTGGCAATGCATTTCCTTATTTTCTTTTTATCCCCAGATCTCTTCAAATTAGTTATCTTAAGTAAATTCCTTGCCGACCGCACAATGGTATATTTAGAGAAGATCCAGACCCCCCTCCCCGGGCTGGACTCTTCAAACTGCACTCCACAAAGTCAAAAAATTGTAAATGTTATCACGAATTTTCAATAAAAGAAAAAATTAGACAGAAAAAATTACAAAAATAAATGGAATTTCTTAACCACTTCCAAAAAAAAAAAAAAAAAAAGAAAAATCAATTCAAAATACAATAAACGAAAA
>JAAAKE020092121.1:0-20453 GCA_010014785.2 Anisolabis maritima | reverse complement strand
GTAATTGTTTATCCCCAGACAATTATTTCTTTTTATATTTCTACTAAGAAAATCAAAGTTTACTTCTCGACCCTATTCTCTAGTGGCATGTTGATTCTCTCTCAACCCTTCTTTACTGTTCCCCTATCATAAACCCAAAGGAACAACACTATTCCTATATCGTAGTCGTGAGATTAAGCCTCTGGGTTTTCCTCCTTTGTCAAGCTTCTTGCTTTAATTACTTGGGTCATATTGCTGCTATCGTAATAATAGTTAAGGAAAATTGATTCTGAAGAATAGTCTCTATATTTTTTAATTTTTGTGGTAATTAGCTTGCTTTCCAAAAAAATAAAAAATAAAAAAAAAGATTAAAACTGGAGCCCCCCAAAAAAATATATATAACAATATATTAAATTTTTATATATTTTCAAAATAACAAAAAATTATTTTGTCTTTCATCTTGTATAAATAAACAAATCATAGATTTTTTTAACATGTCATTAAATTAATAATTTCTTTAATTATTTTACCTATTTAAAAACTATAATTAAATTTATTTTGAAATATGTATGTAGAAGTAAAATCTTCATATTCTTTGTAAGATTCCCTCGCGAGAGGAAGTTCGGGGCATGTGCCCATTTCTTCAGCCCAACGGACAGTACTGATTGGGAGTTATGGAAGGGGACGGAGGCACGAATAAAGGTTGAGAAACGCTACTTTAATATATTAAAAAAGTATTAAAATAAAAATATTTTTATTAAAACTTTATTATAAAATAAGTATTAATATTTTTAGTTTTCATAAAAATAATTTTGATAAAATTAATAAAAGATTTCGTTTATTTTTTCATGTTTTCTTATCGTATTAATATATGTTTTTTCATAATATCCATGTAAAAAATACAAATTTTAAGATAGAAATGTTATAAAACATAAGGCCCATTTTTTTATAATTTTCCATTCAGCATTGCTTGACAAGAACGGTAGTAAAACAAGAAAAATAATTAAACCCAAATGGATCTTGAACAAAAACATTTGCTCTTATATTAGTGGCGCATTTAGGTTTTATGGATTAAACATCGTATAGAAGTTAAGGAAAAACTGATGTGGCCATCATCATCTCTCGTTTCAAAGAATATTGTCATCCATTAGCCTGTGTAGAGAACATTTCATAGTCTAGTCTCAGACATATTTAATATCTTAATTAACTTAATAGAAACAATGAAAAATTAAACTATTAGAATTGAAATATATTTTTCGATCAAATTAATAAATTGTGAAATGCCCAAGAGGGCATAATTTTTCAATCCATTAGTGAGTTAGTCATTTCGGTTGCCTAACAGCCAGCAAATGCGAACTAAAATAATTCGTTAATTCTCATTTCAATTTTTTATAGTTTCCGTTTTTAGAATAATGCCAAAATCATAACTAATTTTTTCGTATTAGCGAATTAAATCTAAAAAGCAATATTTTTAAAGTAAAATTTGAAGTTTTTCTTTAAATCGCGTTTTAAGTAATTAAACGCCAAAACCTGTCGATATAAATATTTTTGAGGATCTAATATAATTTCATTTGAGTCCTAATTTATTAATATCCGACTAAAAATAAGGGAGCTATGAGTAAAATTGTCGAAAAAATAAAGATTTTGAGCTGACTGCTCTCCTCAATTATTTTTCTCATTAATGAGTAGAAATCTAATTTTTGGATATGTATTAGACACTATTAAATTAAAATATTTTTGAGTCCCCCTCCCTCTTAGTAGAGAAGGTATTCAAAATATCGTCCTAAGTTAGCATTTCGACTTCTCAGTTATTTCTTCAAAACATTAAGCAAATAATTTGTGATTTAATACCCCACCATTTTGACCTCTTTATAAATATTCGAAAGACGTACAGAATTTTTAGTTGCATTTAAATGATTTAGGGCTCAAATGAAATTATATTCAATTTTCTATAACAATTATATCGACATGTTTTTAATGGGCCATTATTTTTTTAAAATGTGATTTAAAGAAAACTTAAAAGTTTTAAAAATAAATTTAAAAAAAGTGCTTTTTATCCTTGTTTCTCAAAAATTTAAAGAATTATGGGATATTAAATTCCAAACTATACTATATCTCTGTAGACTATAGGATAAATAATAATGAAGTTATTTATAACTTAAGAGCTATGAGATTCTATGCATCTTAATACTAAAATATTAACTTACCATTTGAATCACCACCAATATTTTTTTATATTTAACGACCTTCCTTTTAAATATAAAATTTCATTCTCGAGCAACTTTTCATTTTTGAGAAATCTTATTCACACACAGATACATAGACAGACCATTTTGCAAGACTCACTAGTCCTCACAACGTATATTTCCGGTGAAATCTCGACATCGATTTTTTTGCGATCACAATACTTTCACTATACTATATATTAGATATATATTGTAGATAAGAGAAAGTAAAAATGTTTGGAAATTGTATTATTTTTTTAAGTTTTAAGATATTTTTTAAAAGAGAAATCAGAGACGTAACACAACTTTAATCATTTTTCTTAGCCTAATTTTACCAACATTAATTTACCAACCCTTAATTGTCTGGTCAAAATTTCACTAAACTTTTATTTTGCTGGGGCCACTCTCGGAATTTCAGAGAAGTAGAGAGATAGAGAGAAAGCTTCCCCGAAAAAATTCCCCCGAGAAATTGACTCCTTTGGAGTGAGGATAACATTTTCTATTTCGCAGAGCAGATTGTATTTAAGTACTAGGACCTTTTTTAAATAGATCATATTCTAGACATCAATTAGAATAGAAAGGGATTTGTTAAATTTATGTATCCTCGGAGGACACCTCTCTTTACTATTCCAAAAATAACCAATAAAAAATACATTTATCTTTGTAGAAATAATGATATAATTTAAATATTAAGCAAATATTTTACTACACAGAACAACTAACTATTCTCATTTATTCTCCCTTACTTAATTTGCCATGAAACTTAGGTCTTCAAATAAATTTTGTCCTAGAACCCTAACAACACCTAAGTAAAATTTATTATCCTTTCTTTAGACAGAGAATCGTTGATGAATTAAGGCCAAAGTTTGTCATAGTAATATTCATTATATAGACATTCAGAATAAATATAGTTTATATAGGATGTTCATGCATATAAGTAGTGAAATGAAGATTTTAGAAGAGGGAAGCCTCTGAGTGAAAATAAAGCGAACAGCAACACAGGAAGCAAAAAGTCACTCGGGTGCCCTGGGCCTTATAGTGTGGTCTGAGATCGTCCATAGGCTAATCACATAAAATCAAGAGGAATTTACAATATAACCAAATACAAATTACATTTTAGTAATAAATAATTAAAAAGTCTATCAAAATTTCATGAAAAAATTGGTGCACCTAGAAGATATTCTACGAAAAAAAATTTATCACACAGCTGTTAACTGTTTGTCTAGAGCGCATTTACGATTTTGAATAGGTAGAGTTTTAAGAAAATTACTTAAAAATAATTCATCAAAATGTTTAATAAATAAACTACTGATCTTTTGAATTATTTTTATTTTTATTTATAAATAAAAATAATCTTCCCCGTGGCCGAGAGGTTAAAAATATTGACATTGTCAAAATGGATAAACTTTAAAAGCCAAAGGGTTCGAATCCCAAGCACTCCGATGAAAATTTATTTAAATCTAAAAGTCAAAGGGTGTGGGTTCGAATCCCAGGTATTCCGATGAAAATTTATTTAAATCAAATTGGATACCAATTTTACCATATAAATAAATATGCCTGGATAATTAGTATTCTAAAAATATAGTTATATATCGTTCAATGGCCTCAAATGATGAAACAATAACAAAAAAATAATAATAATTACACTATAATAAAAATGCAATTTTTGCCAGATGATGGGTTCAAAGTGTGAATTGACAAAATCAAGTTTCAAATCTGAGTTATCACTGATAAATAAACTTTTATATGGGATTTATACGCGGTCACACGTTACAAGACAATACATAAATGCCTTCTCTCTTGCTGAATGAAAATGCACTTCAATCTAAATAAGGCATCTCTATAACAAGAAAATATTTTTATAAATTCACAATCATCACATGAGAATAATCTAAATTTATATTTACCTTTATAATATATATATATAATATAATATAATATAATATAATATAATATAATATTTTAACATCAAAATAAATTTTTCACAGAAGGAGAAAGAATGAACGAATCACAAATCCTTTAATATTTTCCTATTTTTTGTTGTTATTCGCATTCGATTGATATATGATAAAGTATTATGATGGCTCACAAATTCGATTCACGGATATATCTGTCATATGGACCTGTTTCTTGAAAATAGCTCTCTCTCTCTCTTTGTGTGGCTCTGATATCTGCTATGAAACACAATGAAAATAATAAATATGATATTTTTTTTCTCTCAATATCAAATTTATTATTTATATTAATAAATTCTAACACCAAACGTCGTTTAAACACCAACATGACCTATCTCATTTTTTTTGTTGCAAAAATGAGTTTATACACATCCATGGATACGTTTTTCCATAATAGATAAAAATAAAAAATATAAAATAAAAATAAATTTAAAAAAAATTTTTTTTTAGGAGAGAATAATATTTTTATAAAAGCATGGGCGCTCATTGAAATTTAGAAACTTAAAATATCATTAAATAAAATATTCAATGAACGCCCAAGCTTTTATAAAGTCACTTTTCTCTTTTTAATGCATTATAAATAAAAGAATTTTTTTTTTTTTTAATTTTTTAATAATTTTCCTATTATTATTTGATAAGACCAACGCCTTTTTCAAAAAGATCTCCATCCTCCTTCTAATATAATAACTTATTAAAAACCTCCTCCCGGACCTAGAAACATAGATTAGAAAATTAATCAATCAAATTAATATCCCATATTCTTTTTGAGTAAAAAAAATTCTTCAATGTAAGGTATTAATAAATACTTTACTATATAATAGCATCGTATAATTGTAAAATAAAAATACACTTGAATATATATAAAAATTTATTTCTTTATTCAGATAAATTAAAATATTAATCCAATATTATTCGTTTATATTGATAATTTGATTTTGTTAGTAAATTAGTCTTTCTTTGTTCTCTCAGGCCAATGAATTACATTTTTTTCCGAACTTTGAAGCTATAATTGAACAACTCCCAAGAGGGCGTCAACTCGATCAGGATAACAAGCAAGTTTACACAATAGGCTAAATTAAATTTTCTTTTTTCTATTAGGATAAAAATTTTGAGTGGTGGATATTTTTACTGCAGTGTTTGATAGAAAGGTTGTCCTTTTTTAATAAAAGAGATAATAAAAAATAAATAATAGGTAGGAAATGTATTTATCCAAAAAGAAATTAATTAAAATATTAATTTTTACGAATTTTAAATTTCTCTCCCCTCCCCCCTCCCCCGTGGCTAAGAAGTTTAAGTACTGAAGTTGTCAATATTGATAACCTTAAAAGCCAAGGGAAGTAGGTTCGGATCGCAGGCAGTCAGATGAAAATTTATTTATTGGATATTAATTGATTTAAACAGAATTTCTTTCCCCCAAAAATCCTCACCCCTTTGACAGAGACACTTATCTAAATTCCAAGCCAGTCATCCATCGGTTCTTTCTTTTCTCTAACTTTTCCTCTGGAATATTTTCCTTTTAGCTACTATTCTTATATCTCCATCCAGTGCCTCTAACCAATACATTTATGAAACATGTATTGTGAATTTATGCACACTACATGATGGGCCGGACCTCATTGCAAAAATAGTGCTCGGTCGGCCTCACTGTGCACTTATCTTTAAATGACTATAAAACTCCTACCTCTTAGGAAAGAGAAACGAATCTGGGTCGGTGGTTCGCTTCCCATTTTGAGCGATATAATTCATAAATAATTGGCGATCAATCAATATGGTCGGTAACGGCCATTAAATAATTTATGGCCTTCGAAGCCGAAAGAACAAAAAATGAATTTTTTGGAAAAATTATATATTCAAATAAAATTTTTTAAAATATAACCATTCCATCCAAAAGTCATCCTTGTGACATTTGAGATGTTTATTAAACTTGTGCCATTCAATGTAAAATCTTTATTATTATAAATATTAGGGAGAGACTGGATCTCGTTATTTAAACTTTATTATTTTTTTTTATAAATTTATTATAAAATTTGCATACCATATAATTTATACATATATGCCAACAACTTTCTCACTTATGTGTAATAAGGCTTTACTTAGTATGACATAACTTTTATAAACCTCTAAAATATACTGCATATGGCATAATTTCTCAGACACAGGGAGATATAAAAGAAATAAAAGTTTTTTGCTTTTCTAAAGTTATTTATACTAATATTCAAATATCATTTATTAAAAACAAAATTTCTACTTACCAAAATTATTAGTACTGTATAGTAAACAATTTGGAAAGTGTTATAAATATATTTTAAACAATATGGAAATCTATTTCGCATTAAAAATGGATCAAGTTGTAAGGTATAATAAGTATATTAAATATAATATTAAAGGATTTAAAAATTACCTCATAATTAACCATTTTTCAGTCCTTGGATCATTATTTAGAGCTCTCGCGCCTCATTTTCTACAAAAAAAAAATATCTCAATCTCTGGGCATGCCCCCCTAAGGAATTGCAAATAGCAAATACTGGGACCCGGAAATTTGAAGGAAATGACAAAAAATTCTAAAAAAAAAAAAAAAAAAAAAAAAAGAGTCCCAAGCATTATTCACGTTGTGCCTCTTTATATTTGAAACTTTCTGTATTTTTTTTTTTTTTTTTTTTTAGAATTTTTTGTCATTTCCGGGTCCCGGTATTTGGTATTTGCAATTCCTTAGGGGGCATGCCCAGAGATTGAGATATTTTTTGGCACAAGGTTAATATGCGAAAAAATGCTTGAGACTCTCATTGCACATATACTATGTATGTATATGAATGTATTTGCATAGAGAATTATGATTTTAATTGAACATTTAATAAATGAAAAATTCAATTTTATATTTATTTTCATTTAAAAGGTAGGGGACGGCAAAGAGAGAGAGAAAGAGAGACGCTTAACGCCTCACACTCAAAATATTAATTCGCCTTAATATAAGTAAATAAAGAAATAAATATTTTATTACATTATTATAAACATTTATATTAATAGAATTATATTTATTTATTAGAATATTTTTATATTTATCTCAAGCTAAGTTCATTAGCAAGAGAAAGATTGATTTTGTCTCCTATATTATTGGTAGAGCATTGTTGGTGCTGCCGACCAGACTCCCCTCCACTCCCGCCAGAGCGGCGACCGTCGCCGCCTGAGCCAGCCTGCAGACAGACCATGACGACGTCTGAGCAACAAGCAACCGGCTCTCTTCTCTCTTTATTTTCGTTAAGATTCTCTCGAAATCATCACTACACTACCAGGTAATTAATTATCATTTAATTCTTTATTCCTTTTTAATTAAAGAATAAAAAAAACTCAATTCAAAATTAATAAATTTTTTTAATCATGTCGTTTGATTAAGGACAAAGCATTGGAAGGAGGAGCAGTGACTGTCCCCCATCCCCTAATTGCAAATCTTAATTACTCCTATAGATTAGATGGATGGAGGGGCAAATTAAATTTTTTATATTAAAAATGAAGCAATTTTATTAAATTTTTCATTATAAAATAATAATTTGAGATATTGTGATAGAGGCGCCCTTGAGTTCGTCGTGAAATTCAAAAGCTTGAGATAAGGATTTTTATTTATTTATTTGTTAGTGAGATAAAAAAAATACCGTTAATTTTATTTACTGTGTTATTTTAAAAACTTTTACTTTCTTTTAATATCATCGAAATAATCATTCAGATACTTTTTTTAAACATCCCTTTTTTAACATTCCGTTTAAGTCTATATGGCCTCAGATGCCGAAAAGACTAAAAAAAAAAATAATATTTGATTTTTTATAATTATTTCATGTCAAATGTTTATTGATAGGGAAATATCAATAAACATTTGACATGAAAAAAGGGAGGAGGGGGAGAGGCGAATGAAAGATAGTTGGTTGATTAGTGGATTGTCTAATCTATATTAATTGATTGAAATTGAGTAAAAGTTTTTGTGTTCTCATTTTGAATGGCTGAGAAAAGAGAAAGCGTGAAGGGTTGTCTTTTTTATATTTTTAAATAAAATTTTTTTTTTAAAGTCTATTCGACATCTGTGGCCATATATAGACTTGAAACGATACACATTTATTTGAATTATCATTCAAGTAATTCAGGCATATTTATTTACATCATTTGATATCCAATTGACTTAAATAAATTTTCTTCGGACTGCCTTGGATCCGAACCTACATCCCTTAGCTTTTAAGGATTTCGAGTTTTTTAAAATTAAAATATTTCATATATAGAAAGAGAAAGTAAAAATACTGATTTCATTTTATTCATTAAAAAAAAAAATATACTAATGGAAATATTAAATTTTTTTGAATTATGGATTTTTTTTTTCTAAATTAATTATGATTTATTGAAAAACAACGGAAGTTAAAAAAATTGAAAATGAATAGCAGATCTAATTACTTAACTATATATAAAATTTGAATTTACTAGCTCGCCTTTTATTCCAATTTCCATTAAATCGATTATGTAGTTTTGCATGAAATTTTTTATAAAGAAAAAGCTAAAGGTTATGAATTTTTTTACTTCTAATATTCCCCTGCGAATCCCCACCTTTTGTGCATGCAATTCAAAACCAACATACCGTTACATATGGGATCCCATGAGTATCACGAAAAAAGAAAAAAGAAATTTATTAAAATTTCATTTCTCTTAAAAGACAAAATGATTATTTCTTTTCGAATGTATTATTAGAATAATTAAATTCTCACCAGAATAATTATCCATCCATTCCAAAAAATCTTTACTCTTCTCTAAAATGATTGACATTTTATATTCTTTTCTTCATATGTTCTACTCGCAACGATAGTAATATTTTAACTAAAATATTCGAAGTTTTATCTTCTTTTTATCGCGTGTTTTCTTATCTCATAAATTCTTACTGGACTTTATTATTCAATTTTATTTTGTCTATATAAGCGTTCTAATATTATATTTGCAATAATTAGAAATATTGAGTTGCCCTGGAACAATAGCTTATTAGTGAACTGGTCATTTAAAATTAATTTCTTTGAAATTATAAAAAAAAAACTCTGTGAAGTAAGAGGTTGCGTACTTGCTTTCATCATAGACGATTTGTGTTAGACATAAAATGTGTGATTAAGAGCACATGATACAATTCTCTCTTACCTAATTAACCAGGTCCCTTGGTGCAGAGGTAAAGGTTTCGCCTCACACACCAAAGGTCATTGGTTCGCTTCCCGTCCTGAGCGACAAAAATTTATTTCTATTATATTGGCTACCAATTAATAGAAATAAATAAGGACGGAGTCTAAATGGCCTTAGTTGCAGAAAGAATTAAAAAAAAAAAAAACCAGGAGAAAGTAATGTGATGTGCTGTCACACCAAATTTTTTGTATATTTTTTTTATTTTTTATTTATGATAGTATATTAGTTTCTGAGAGATAAATCGAAATTCCAACAAATCTTTCAATCCAAATTTATTCCAAGGACTGAATATATTCAATGAAGGAAATATATATTTTGTTTTTTATTTATTAGTCTGCAAAGGCCATCACACTTGCTTCATTGGAAATATTCATAAATGTATAATAACAAAAAATCTGCTGTGCAGGCGCATCACACAACTTTCTCTTACCTCTCGTAATGAAATTTGGGTGATGTGTTGATTTTTTGCGTAGGGCTCCCTCGGTTCAGAATTTTATTTTACGTTTTATTTTTAGAGATTTTTCGTTTGTGTGTATTAATCAATTATCAATATTATAAAAAAAAATCAATTCAATTGGCAATTAAATCTCGTTTATTAATAATCATAAGAATTAAAAATTTATATTTTGTTACCTTCTATCTTTTCTATGGAATTCTTAAAATCCTAAATTGAGGGCTTCACACTATTTTGAGGTGGAAAATAATTAATACCTCTTAAAGATAATCCTATTTATTATATGAACAGCTAACGCAATCAAAATCATTACAATATCTTTAGAAAAAAATCACAAAACCTAAAAACATCCAAAAGTAAAATGGGCTTAAACAATATAGGGTAGGGGTTTAATTATTTTGAAGTATATCTGCTCTTGTACGTTTTTAGGTTTTTTGTGATTTTCTCTTAAACTGGATGATATTTAATATGTATTAATCATTTTCCACCTCAAAATAGTGTGAAGCCCTCGATTTAGGATTTTAAGATTCCCATAGAAAGAGAGGACAACTCTTTGCCATGATAAAATATAAATATTTTTTTTTTAATTTTTAAGGGATAGCGCTAGGCCATTTCCCAATTGCTTGTCTTTTACATTTCTATATAATTATAAATATACAGATATTACAAACAATATTGTAATAAATAAAAATTATAAAAGTATATACATATCAGTTATAAATATTTTTAATTCCTATGATTGGTAATAAACTAAATTTAAGCCGTGTCCCGTGGTGTGGAGCTAGAGTACAAAAGGTCAGTGGTTTGCCTCCCGTTCTGAGCGACAAAATTTCATTTAAATTATATTGGCTACCAATTTATTTAAATAGATAAGGCCGGAGTCTAAATGGCCTCAGATGCCGAAAAAGATTTTTAAAAAATTCAATTGCTAATTTAATTTTTTATAATATTGATAATTGATTAATAAATCAACAAACGAAAAATCACTAAAAAATGAAAGGTCAATTCAAATTGTCTACCTAGGGCTCGCGACGCAAATAAATCTGGTGTGACAGCACATCACATAACTTTCTCTTATCTAAGTTAATTTTCCTTAACTTAGGAAAGAGACTCTTTCTCTTCTCTTAACTAAGTTAAGGAAAATTCGAGAGTTGTGTGAATTGCGGCCATATCATAATATATTCTAAATTTCAATTAAATTAATTTTTTTTTCTATAATTGTAAAATTTGGTGATAAAGTATTGGGATCACACAAAAAAATCGATTCCGAGATTGCAATGGAAATTCACGTTTTAGAGTCCCCTGAGGCTAAAAAAATTAAAAATGGGTCTCGCAAAATAGTGTGTGTGTGAACAAGGTTTCACAAAAAAAAAAAACGAAAAAACTTCAAGGCTCAATCTTTATACAATATTTAATAATTCCCTCGTCTGAGATTTTGAATCAAATCGGCTAACGAGTAAGTAAATTGATGAACTTTTTTTTTCGATTCTCAATATAACAATTTTGATTAAAATTCATAAAACTATTATATATTAGATGAAATATATCTCAATGACCAAGGTCATTTTGCTGTTTTGTTTTTTTTTTTATTTTATAAAGGGAAATTTAATGGGTCATATTTTCATTAATAAATTTTTAATTTTAATACGAATTGTTTTTAATAAGGAATTCTAGATAATTTTATATTAAGTAAATAAAAAAAAAGTATTTTTTTTTTTTTACAAAATTTCAAGAAATCCCCCACTCCCTTCCTTTTCACAAAACTGATGGGCTTCTCAAAGTCGAGCTGGAATAAAGGAATTCATTCGGCAGCCGGGGCTGACCGGATCACATGTAACACCATCCCCAGACATTCGGCGGCGTGGACTCAACCATGCCAAGAGATTTTCCAAGGTCGGATCACAACACCCCAATCAGACGATCACCATTATCATAGAGAATGGCAGAACGCCCACCGAAGAGTCCGGCCATTTAGAGCCCGAATCCACCAACACAATCACCATCTCTCATGGCCGACACCTCATCATCCTCGCCGCGGCTAACAACGGCCCATCACTTTCGTAAAGCCTTTTTTCCAATCCATCTCCCTTTAAATTATTTTATTTTTTATATAAAAATTTTATATAATAAAACAATTTTTAATTAAATTATTTTTTTATTATTATTTATATAATTATAAAATGAGAATTCTTTTTTTTTGTCTTATTTAAAATTTTCATTTTTATTTATTGATTAATTTAAAACTTTAAATTCTTCTTTATTTTAAATTATCAACAAACAGCAGAACCAGATATATTTAATACTTCCCCGGTACGTTCAAACACATATGGTACCGTTGCGAAATTAACACTTAATTCCCCCTCCCACCCAATTTGTTTGGAGCCCACTTTACTCTTGCATTTTTTTAGTTTTTTTGTTTTTCTCCTAATCTTACCCTAATTTACGATATTGATTAAATTGGCTGTACATCTACCTAGAGTGCTCGACACAAAAAATCTACTTATTTATGTAATTTTGAGAATTCGTTATTTAAATTATTTTTTTTATACCTTAAAATAAGTAGCAGAAATAGTACTCGCCTGATTTATACTTCTTCGGTACGTTCCAACTCCTACCCTTTCGATATTTTAATATCAACTAAATTAATTACCTCGTCTTTACTATAAATCTCTTTCATTACTTTAATCTTATTTTTATATTCTAAATGTTGGCTTCTTTCACTCTTTTCAGTCAGAAAAGTTCACTAGTAATCTATGTAATCTATTTTTCTTCACTTCAATTAATTAAGTCTTGATTAGTAATGAACTAAAATATTCATTTGATGGGAGTGCTCTTTGTTAGTTACTCTCTCTCTTTCTTCTTTTAAACTAGATCTTTAGTTGTATTTGTGTGTGTTTGTGTAAATCTGTCTGTGTGTGAGATTAGAGGTAATGTGAGGTGTTAATTAAATTTAATCAACGTTAAATCTTTCATCGGGTCTAAGAAAAAAAAGTTCTTTTATAAAATCAACGAAAAAGTATCTAATCATCAGATAAAAATTTTATAAAATTTTTGTTTGTTATTTTTTTTTTGTTTCAAACTTTTTGATGGATTTTAAATTCTTTTCAATTTGTTTTATTTACTAACCTGTTGAATTTAATTTTTTCTTTTTTTATTTGAGTTATTATATTATATATTACTTATATTGAATAAATACCTAATTTTCCATTTATTCCTCATACAAAAAAAAAAAAAAAGAATGGTTGAATAAATTCGGAAATTGTAGTATCGAAATTAGGGCAGTTTTTTTTTTAAGTTTTATTAATATTTATGAAATTTTATTTTTTGATTTACACCAGGATATGAAAATGGTTTATAAAATCGACCGGTTTCGGCTTTAATTTTCCTCTTCAGGATTAAACAATTTTTTTTCCAAATCTTAAAAAAGTTTTTTATTACATTTTTCCTTATCACTTTTAATCAAAAAATAATTAAAAACATGACCTACTTATTCACTAGTCCAGTGGTACTATGGCCATGCCCCACCTAAAATCCTGATTCTCTCCCTTCCCCATTTACATATAATTCATCATTAATCATTTACTTATTATTCAAAAAGTGAACTATTTTCGCAGAATTGCCTAAAAGGCATTAACTCTTTGTTCTCCTTCCCCCTCGATTCCCCTCTGCCTCACTTTGGAAATCACGGCTCTAGGCCAAAAATCTTCTCTTCCCTAAAACAATGAAGAAAAAACGATACTCTCTCTCTCTCTATAACATCTCAGGTCATTTACTAAGTCGCTTCCATAGCTTCCCTTGTTATTTGCCTCAAGAGTGAGAAAAAATTCGTTTTCTTTTCTGCTTCGAGCCGCAGTATAATTCAACGTGAAATTATGGCTTCTGGATTAATTTTCTTCATATGGGTATATATTTATAATGTTTTCGATTCATTGCTCCAGAACATGCATGCTCAATTGTCCTTCTTTCCAAAGAATTTCACAATTGCACATGCTAGATCAAGAAAGTGCAGAAGCCAAAACTTCACGTTGAATTATACTGCGGCCGCTATTTTTAGAGAGGGAGAAAAGAGTCAAAAGCTTTGTCTTTTCCAATTTTAAAGACAAAGAAGAGACCTAATAATTAACCTATAGTATTGGGAGTATCAGTTATTCATCTCTCCATACAAATTTCATAACTGAATCGAAGATTATGGTTGATAGGCGAAAAAATGAGTGATGAGTTTAGGCACTTCAGAATCCCTTTGGAGATTTTTTATTCATAATTGAATTTTTAGTTCGATTTTGAAATGGGTTTAGAAATATCACCCTGGTCCTTAGCACAGAGTTAGAAGTTTATAAAGGCCAGTGGTTCACTTCCCGTCCAAAGAGAATCAAAGTTATTTAAATTTATTGGAAAACAATTAATTTAAATAAATGGTCGCAGAGCCCAAAAAAAGAACCATAATAAAATATCTAAATATGATATTTATATTATATATATTTCATTATCTATTTAAAAAAAAGTTTAAATTAAATTAAATATCTAAATCGATGTGCTGAGATTCTGTCGATCTTAAAGAGCTAAAGAAATAGGTCACTCTGATGAATATTTGAAGCTTACTGATCATTCTAATGATTGGTTAGAAGGAATCTAGAATGAGCTGAAACGAAATTTGTAAGAGATTTGCTATTGGATTCGAAAAGCAGATAACTTCAAAGAGCAACCAATAGCTAAAGAGAAAACGACTGATGTGCAATTACATTCAAAGAGAAAATAATTGAAATTTACATTAAAAAGAATAAATTTAAAAATTTGATCCTATATTTTAAAATATAGAATTTTTAAAAGTCAAATTTTTTTTGGACATAATCACCTGGAGTTAAATTTTTAACAAAAAAATTTTTTTTTCTTTAACAATAAATCGCTTTAAAATACCTAAAATCATTTGTATGATTCAAATAAGGAAAAAAAAAAGGGTTCGGGCGAGTGATAATTTTCTTTATCAAATGGAAGCAAAAAGTGAATGTCTAATTAAAATGCGCGATTTCTAAGGCTCAACGCATTTCTCGAATAGACTTTGCCTGCTCCTTTTCTTCTAGAGCAAGGTCGAAACGAAGACTCTTCTTTCTGACACCGCCAAAGCAACGGTGATTAATTGGTTTAATTTATTACTTCTACTTTAAAGAGAAAGAGACGAAAATTTTGGCTTTAAAATGGCGATGTGATTTATATGTAACAAATTAAAAATTTGAAAAAAATACTGTTAATGGACAAAATAAGTAGTAAAGATTAAATTAATAATTAATTATTATTAAAGAGAGGAAGGGGGAAGTTATTTGATTAATCGTTGTCAAGTTTTCGTCCTCTTCCAAAAAGTTCGTTGAGATTCCAACCTTTCTCGAAGTGGTAGAGCAGAATATGGCGAATATGGATATGATTTTCACTAACTGAAAAGAGAGGATTATTTTTATGAAAAAAAATTTTTAAAGAAAAAAAAAATCGCGAGAAAAAGCCACTAATAATAATCATCCACCTAATCTATAGTTGTTCATTTGGTCACGGAAGGAATCGAGAAGATTTTATCTTCTATAATACAAAAATGCCCTTCTCTCTCATGTGTATGTAATGAAGCAATGATACCAATTGGTGTAAGTAAATTTGTCTTCATAATTTGTATCTTAATAAATATATACATATATCGTTTAAAAGCCTATATGGCCTCAGATGCCGAAGAGAAAAAATAAATAAATTTATTAAGTCAAACCCTCTGATTAAGGAAATAACGTCCGAAAATCCGGCAATGATCATCTGAGAATAAATATACTTTTGCCAAAACCTTTTATCTGACCTTCATAATAGATTTTTCAACCAATTACTCCAGTCTGCTAAGCAGACCAAGCATGTCATCCAAAATAAATTAGAGAATTGATCATTTGTGTTGCCTTCCTTTTAATAATCAGACACTGATTAATTTCTGCAAATAATAGTAAAATTATTAATTTAGTAACATATATGTGAGTGTTGACAATAATCAATCAATAAAATTGTTTTTTTTTTTTTTTTAAATAAAAAAAACTATTTTAGACATTTATAAGATCTCTAAGATTTTTTTATTAAGGAATTATCAGGAAATTATTTCCTCCCGAGATTCGAAAACAGGTTTTCTGTATTTTGACAGAATCACTTAAACTTCATTATTCCAAATTTCTTATTTGATTACGAGAAGTCTAACTAAACTAGGTTTGTTTTTTTTTACGAAAAAATTATTTACTTATTGAACTGAATTATTTATTACTTAATTAATTAATTATTTATTTACTTAAAGTAATAGTAAAATTATCCAATTGACAACAAACTCTTTCTTAATGCATGTTGAGTTTTAATGATAATACGTATAGATCTTAAGATGTTAGCTTTGAAGGAAGGAAGCCAGGCGCCTCGAGGTAATTAATTATTCATTAAAGATACAAACGTAAAACTCTTAGCCACTTAAATATTTGAACATTTCAAGATTCTGTCTTCCTTGCCTTCCGTTTTTGTTTATCTTCTTCTTGCATATACAAAGTAGTTTAGTTACTCCAAAAGACCTTCACTTGACTTCAGATTAACTTGGTAGAAATATCTAAAAAAAAAAATTAATAAAGATTATTAAGGCAATTATTTATAAATTAAATAAATATTTGTCATTGTCTAAAATTTAGGCCTTCTAAAGATCAATATTTCACTTCATGTCGTTAGCCGTAAAATTTATTTAAATTACAATTATTTAAAATAGTGGAATCTAAATGACCTCATATGCCTTTTTCACTCGCGCCCCACCGATTAATAATCACTGATTCCATCTCGGGGTAATATGCAAGGCACAAAATCATCATATAAAATCTGAACAAGAAATATGCTGAAAAAATTTAGTTTAGTCAGGGATACCAACTCTAGGACGCCTTTATCTTCTCCAAGTGAAACAGCCATCTCTTTCTTTCTTGAACCACATGGACAATCTTAAAATTATCAAGTGCAATCTGACCACAACAAAATATTCAACTATTATAACAACAATGTAAGAACAAATGTCTACCATCTTGGAGGGTTAAATGAATATTTGACAATTTTTGGAACTTTGTATTATAAGATAAGGGACAGAGATGATTCCCCTTCAATATTAACTTTCTTTAGATTAGATGGTGAGCATTCTATTTAGACTTCACTGGGTATCCTATTAGCGGACAACAGGCCAAGGTCTTAAAGACAGTTACGAATTGAATGTAATATTAGGGACGGGTTTAGGCCATTACGAATTGGGTCCTTTGGCCCTGTTTCTATGGGGAGGCTGGCAATTTTGGATAATTTTTTGCTGCAAGCCACACTCCAGTTGTGCTCCACTTCGCGCCTATAAGCTGCAGCTTATTCACTTACATTTGCCTCCTTTTTTTCGAGTTCATATAATAGCTACATTCTAGTGATATTTTCTCAGTCAAATTTTTTGCCCATTTACCCACTATTTTATCCCTGTCCAATTTTTCCTTTTTTGAAATTTTATTTTATTTCACAAAATAAAAAGAAATTTTTTTTTTGATTATTAGAACCTCAATCATCCGGATCTTCAATTATCCAGACCCTAGAGGCTCAGCTTTTTATATAATATACCATTTAAAAATATTTATTTTTCTGGTTTTTCAATTTTTTTTTTGGTATATATTTGATTATCAAGTTGACCTGCTGGTTCTAATAAATGAGTTTCTACTGAATTGAAAATAAATAAAATGCTTCCAGATAAATGGATATTACAGTAGCTACTACTTTGTTTTATCTTTTTTATTTTCTCTCAACAGTCCCAATTGTCCTCATCTTCAAAATCTAATTTTATATCTCTATTTTTGGATTTCAAACAGACTTTTTAAAACAATAAATATTACTCATCAATCAGACTTTTTTTTTCCAATAAATAATCCATATTTGAAATTCATTCTTTGATCTCTTTGTAATGTAATGCCTATGCACAAAGGTGATGCTATTGCCATTTTCTTTTTATTTCTTTGCAAAAAATTACTTTTTATCCTCGTATTTAAATTGATTAATGAAACTCAATACTCATTTTATTTAATTATAAATTTTGCTCTTTCTTTTCTGATCCCTTTTTTTTTTGTGTGCTTATTAAACTTATATATTTGTTTTTTATGTTATTCAAATAAAAAAAAAAAAAAGAAAAAGGAATAAATCAAATATTGCCTAACTTATTTATCTTCCATCTCCCTATCATATTTTTTTTTTTTTAAAAACCTTATTTCTCGTTCACTTTACAAACCAATGTTCATATGTTGCAAAAGATATTGAGAGACTATAGAGTCTCAAGCGTCTTCTTTATTTCCGCTCCTCTATCTCTTTGTCTTCTCTGACTCTCTCCTTCTTCTCTTTTTTTTTTGGGGAAAATTTATTTTTTGTATTTTATTTGATTCCCTTCATAGATTTGAACGCTTTCAAAGGGGGCAAAAGGAAAGTGGCAGTGGGGTAGTGAAGGAGGGTATATACAGAATGGATTGGGGTTGGGGTTGGATAAAGGGGGTCCCTTCGGCCCTATTCTTTCTTTGTCGACGTTGTCGATGCTGGCGGTCGAGCGGAAGATCATCGAATTAAAAAAAAAAAGCGTGTCTTTCTGAATCCCACCTTTAAACTTGGAAATAAATAAATAAAATAAAAATAAAAAAATAAAAAAAAACATCATGGAGAATATTTATTTTATTTATCTCATCGTTTTTATTTGATTGTTTTTTTTTTGTTTATTCGACCATCATCATTTGCATTTAACCAAAAAAAAAGTATGAAATTTTTTATTATTTTCAAATAAAATAATTTTTTTAATATTGGATTATTAATTTAGTGGAGTGTTTTTTTTTTTCTATTTGATATAGGACAGGACTCAGGACAGGAGGTAGCAGCCAGAGGAGAGCGGGATATATACCAATAAAACTCTAATATTTCACACAACGTTTCCGTCTAAATTTTATTGGACCATCATCAGGTGACAGTGTGTCATCATATGTTAATGGAATATTCATCATAATGATAAAATTTAGATCGAAACGTTGTGAATGAAATATGCGAACTTCATCTATATATATCTTCTTATCTCTGAGAGCCATCTTTTATCCTGAATATTTTTTTACTTTCTCTTACTTATATATGAAATAATATATAGTGAGAAAGTCTTGCGATCGCACAAAAATTCGAGTTTTCAACGGAAATACACGTTTTGAGGTCCCATGGTCTCATTTAATTCCATAAACAAATTTTCTTTATTTTTTCAGATATATCCGGACTTTTCTTTGTATACATACTACGTTTGGTCGCATAAGGTGATTAATAAAAATAAAGTAATAAAAAAAATTTTCCTTATCTAAGGTAAGAAAATCTGAATGATGTGCTGTCACGCCAGATTTTTTTCATCGATTCCCGTCAAAGTACAGCCATTTTAATCAATATCGTTAGATTGGTTTAAGAAAAATCATATGTTCATGAGTAAAGTGGGCCCAAAACAATTTTGGGACGGATAAGGGTTAATACATTTCAAAATTTATCTAATAAATAATTGTTTTATGAATTTTAATCAAAATTGATAGAGCAAAATTTGAGAAAATCGAAAAAAAACTAAAAAGTATTAATACATTAGTAAAATTGGCCGATTTTATTCAAAAGCTTCGAGGTGCAAGCAACGAGGGTATATAAAATTTCAACCTCGTACGCTTTTTTATTTTTGAAAAATCTTCATGTGAGAAAAGAACAAAATGATCAGAAAATGGCGCCGAGTTTTAATTAATAATTAATTTTTAAAAAATCACGAGTTTATTAAATTAATAGAATTAAAAAATTTATATTAAAAAAATATTAAATGCAGATGACTAGGAGTAGAACACAGAAGCAAATAAAAAGAAAAGAAGAAAGCTTTATTCAGTCGGAAAATGTTATTCAAATTTTATAAAAGAGAAAGATATTAGTCAGCATAGTGGAAGCTTAAAATTTATTTAAAAAATTTGAAATTAGGAAAGATAGATACCTAAATATATTAAAATATTAGTAAATACCTAGTAAATGTTTTATCCAAGTAGTGTCCATTTAATATACTAAAGAAAAAAAAAGAAAACTTTAACACGAAGGGACTAGGTAAAAATGCGACGAAACAATGATTGTGTTACCGGTTTCAAGATGGACACCTCACTGATGATGTTGCACAATCACTATTTTAATTTCTCTATTTTTTAAATGCATTTATTCAATTCAATTTTTAATAGATTATCCTAGTTAAATTTTTTAATATTTTAAAAAATAGGAATTTTTTTTTAAATTATATACTAGTATGCAAAATGTTATTAATTTTATCATTAATTAAATTAATTTAGTTGCAAATAAAATCCGATAGAGAGCAGTCCAAACTTAAGGTGAACACAAGGGAGCGACTTTTTTGCTTTATTCATATATAAGAAAAGCTTGAATTTCCCCCTTTTGGGAGTGGATCATTGTGGGTAAAATAATTTTGTCAATCTCGAGGTGACAATCTATTTTTACTTGCATACGTTCCCTCCTGGTGGCTTGCACAGTCCCACCTTAAAAAGACCTAATTTTTCCAGCTTAACCATGGATTTGGTCAAAGCTGCCCCACTAGAGATGGTGAAC
>JAAAKE020092110.1:0-20454 GCA_010014785.2 Anisolabis maritima | reverse complement strand
GGACCAACCCGGGAAAACATCATTCCACATACAACCAACCACGGAAACCTTCCAGAACATATATATATATATATATATATCTTACATTCAAGAATCCCCCCCCTCCCCGTCCATTACAAAAGAAAATAATTCTGGCTCCCATTGTCTACGATGGATGAAAAATAAAAATTCAATTTTTTATATATCAGAAAGAATATTAGAAATTCGAATATCTGAAAATTTGATTAAATTGAGATTTTTTATCCGAACTTGATGAAAGTCATATATTGATTTGTACTCCAAATTCAAGATGAGGGTTAAAAAAAAAATAACATAATTTTCTTATAACCAATTGATTTGATAAGTGTGGTTTCCATATTTCGATTAAATAAATCCAAAACGGTAATGAATTGAAAAGTAATTCGTTGACTGATCACTAGCATTTGTCTGTTGTCTTCTCATTGACTGGAACATGAGAGCAGGAAAAGGGAAAAGGGGACCCAAGGGCTCTGGAGAGGCTCGTGTCCTTTGGCTTTCAGGAAACCAAAACCCCTCCCCGCTTCTCTCTCCCTCTCTTTGTGTTACTATATAAATCAGTGTAACCAGGGCTTCTTCTTAATCTTTCATAGACACAAACAAGACAGGAAATTTCCAAAATATACGGTAGGGTTTTATGATTCAATCATCAAACTTGATTTAATTGGGAAAATTTTGAAAAAAAAAAATAAAAGGACGCGATTAAACGAGGAAATAAAACAGTTAAGCTTAATTATTCCATTTAATATAACTTACAGGTACAGGCTCTCGGCTGAGGTGCAGCTGCAATCAATACTGACAGAATAATCCTGAGTCGTGGGCAACTCACAAGGGAATGTATCAGATGTTACACCCCGATTTGAAAAAATTTTTTGCATAAATAGTTCACCTATTAGTAGTAAGAAGTGGTGATTTGTAGGTGCCCGTTTTTTCATTTAGCCTAGATATAGGCTATCAAAATTGCCAAAACGTTAACTGAAAAAGTCATAAACTTAACTTGTTTAGTCTGAAAAAATATATTTTATATTAAAATAAATAAAAATAAATAAACAATAATGGAGCTAGTTTTAATTCAAACATCCATAAACTGACGTTTCGGTCCTTGGGTTGTACCATCATCAGAGTTGGGATTGTTTCACTATTATATACAATATTAATGAAATGGGAACAATTTTTCCTATAATTTATAAAATATCCTAAGATCAACCAAAATTGTATATTATACTAACCTTTGGCAGGTCCTGCGTTATCAAAAGGAACTGTAAAGCCTCCTAATCCCCTTTAATATTTAATTTTCTCAAATACGGTTTTTTCGACCACTAAAATCTATATTCTGGAAAATATGGAAAAATATAACACCATGAAAGTCACTCGTTTCGTTAGACAAACAGACAAACTGTTCTTCACTATTCGGTAAAAATAATCCTTTTATACAATTTTCGTGATTGGGATACAAAAAATTCTTCGCTTGATCTGTTTTTCACTTGGTCTTACTTATATATGCAATTTATAGCAAGGAAAATTTATTTTTGCAAAAAGGGAGGAGGCTTCGAACGGGGTAAAATACTTGTAAGTATGAATATATAGGATCTTAAGGCAGAGTATACAATTTTTGTCTTTTCCGGCATCTGAGGCAATTTAGATCCAGTCCATATTTATTTAAATTAATTGAGAGCTAAAACATGAGTACACTCCTAAAAAAAAATGGAAAATACAATTTTTATAAGCCTAATTCTAAATCAAAAAATGTTTATGCTCCTCAACAATTTCTCCGTCTGGGTCCAATTACTTATGGGAGTTCCTATAATAATGATATTGCTGATATAATTCCAACTCTTAAGTGGGTATAACAAAAGGAGCAAAACGTCATTTGTTGGATTGTTTGAATAAAATCTGGCTTGATACTTCTTTATTTTATCCTACTTTTATTACAGAATGGATTTTTTTTTAAACTAGACAAGTTAAATTCGAATTTTGTATTTCATATAGCAACGTTTTGCTAATTTGATGACCTATATCTCGGTTAAATAAAAAAAAAAAAATCACTACTTTTTACTACCAATAGGTGAACTATTTAATAGAAAAAAAATTTCAAATCGAGGTGCAACGTTACCTTTGTCAGGTTCAAATCTACCCAATGATGCCTCCTACTAGGGAAGGAAAATGGAATCTACCTAAGTAAAATTTCAAGAGAGTTATATCACAACAACGTGTGAGTCCCTTATAAATATGAATGAAGAGAGAAATATGCTCTATCAGTTTATCTGTTTAATTAAACTGAATTCCCCTAAATTCATTCATTCCGGAACTTAATATTTCGGATAAAATTTCTTGTCCCGTCATCTCCCTTTTGTGAATTATACTTGTTAAAATATTACAATGAGTTGTTTTATGTTTAGAATTAATGTTATGAATATTAAATTCTTTTTTTATTCATAGAATTTCTGCCCAAGCTCTTCGATAAAAAACAATCTTTGCATTAGTGCTAAAGTTGCGTTTTCCTTAAACTAAAATATTTTTAATATTTAATAATAAACCTTTTTACATAAAATTTTTTGCTCCGTCAAGTACTTATAAATATGAAAATTCCCAGTATCATTTTTAATTCATTTATTTGTGTATTAGTTAAAAGCTGGAATGCTATTATTTGATAAGAAACGAAAGTGCAGTATGAAAAAAGTGATTTTATTCCTCTCTTTTGAGTACAACGTTTCGGCAGAGATTGTGTCTTCTCCAGGTCTCACATGTGTTACAAATCACTTTTATGTACAAATGATCCTGCCTATGATTGTTGTAATATGACCATTTTCTGTAAAAATAATTTGTAACTGCTAATAGACCTGATGAAGACAGGATTTGTGTCGAAAAAGAATGAAATAAAAGGCTCTTTAATTTAATTTTAAATTTTTTATAGTCTAAGACAGAAATTTATATCGAGAGGTTAGTCTATTTTAAATAAATCCGATATACGTTAAATTGAAGTTGAAATTTTCTATGTATATGTATTTTTCCTAAAAGCCAAGGGTTAAAGAAGATCGTCCCATCATTTTTATTCAAAGAAAAAATTTTGGTAGAATTCATTAGGTAATTTGATCCGAGGCGTCTCTTAAAAACAAATTTATCGAGGGAAAGGGGAAGTCAAGGGGCCGACAGCCTCCATTGCTTAGATATTATAGCTACATTAGCATATTTCATCCGAGGGTTGTTGCTAAATTTGATTTAATGCTTTTTAAAACGATGTGTTTGTGACTAAACGGTTAAATCAGCCTTTTATAAATACATATGCAGTAGAATAGAAAAGAATCAAGACCGATTCCCAATGCATTGGTTTTCATTTTTCACACGGCTCAAGAAGATAAGCAGGAGCAAATAAAAAATTCTTATTATCGTATTAGATAGTAATTTTATAATTTTTTTTTTGCAGAGGACATCTTATTTTAAATAAATTAAATTATATAATATACATGTAGTCGATGAATTTAAAGTAAAATAATTATACAAACAAGTAATTTTTTTCATTTAATAAATAAAAGGCAACCGCCTCAGTGTTTACAAACAAATAATTTATGCAATTCTAGAGAAGTGAGGAACACCTTGACTAGAAAATTTGGAGTTCAACTTTTTTTCTGAGCGACAAAAATGTATTTATATTATACTAGCTACCAATTAATGTAAATAAATAAGAACGGAGTCTAAATAGCCTATGATGCTGAAAAAGACTTAAAAAAAAATTACCGAGCTGATTAGGGAGATGGATCCTTTGTTAAAGCAGACTCAAATTCGAATTCAGTTAATGAACAAATTCTATAATTAATAGCTCATTACAAGTGATAAATAAATATTATTCTAAATAAATGGATGCATATTAAAATAAAAAGAGAATGGAAAAAATTAAGCCTGGTTATTCCTCTTTATTTAAGTCATATGATTTATTATTCCATTTAATAAAAAGATGAAAAAAAAAAATGGTGTCATTAAAAAAAGCCTTGAAAACAAAGAATCTCCTGCTCTCAAATGATTCCAAAAGAAGATGAAGACAAAGGTTTGGAGAGGAAGAGACGAGAATGAGAATCTCGGAGACCCTCCATTCATTCAGTCTGGCTGTCTGAATGTCTTTTGCTCTCCAACTAAACTAATTATTTATTTACCTATCTTATTAATAAAATCTTTAAATGAACGAAGTTCCTTAAAATTTTAATATTAATTTTAATTTTATATCACGTATAATAATAATAGTACCATTTTCTTATTTTAAAATTCCTATATAATATAATAAAAATAAATAAATATTCAATGAAAAGCATCATAATTGTTTAAATTTTATAAAAATATAATAATAGCATAAATAATTAATTAATGTTTACAAGTTTGTTTTTAATTACCTCTCTATCACAAACATTTTTATCTCACTTGGAAAATAAATTTATGTTTAACAGACTCCAATTGTTTTTTTTTTCTTTTTTCTCTTAATATATTAATTATATGATCAAATAATAATATTTTTAGATATATTTCATTTTATAAATTTTAAAAAATAAAACTATTAATAATTTTATATTTATTAAATTATATCATGAAAGTCAATCATATAGATTATAGTATTTAGTATGATTATTTTTTCAGCGGACATTTCTCTAAAAAATACGCTTAAATCATAGAACCATTAGTCTAGAGATTTTTTTAATCAGGATTAATATTGTATACCAGAGGTTGGGATTAGTCCGTGTTTGATTCCTGGAAGGTAGACAACCACAATGACCAACTCACTAATAGATTTTTGGATTAATTGCTCCATAGCTCCTCTAGAGTGAATGCATGAGCAGTTGTTAAATTAACAGTAAGCATGAGTGGTCCGCTCTATAACAGCTCTGGAACAATTAAGCAAAAGATCGACGAGTTGGTAATTTGGGTTGCCTAATTTCCACCAAAAGAAAATGAATGAATTTATGCATCCCATGGTAAAGTACGAATTTAAAATTTCACTTTTTGGCATAGAGGCACGGTCTTGATCATACGGATTTGCATTAAATTTTGCACAATTACAAAATACCAACTTTAGTTTGGGCAACTCTTGGTCGCTATCCACGTACTCACAAGTTGTGAGTGGAACCAAAAATAAGTAAAATGATAAATTATTAAAATGTATTTTACTAAATGTCATAAGAAATTCGAATTTCAAATTTTAAAACATTATAATGATTATACTAGTATAAATTAAAAGTGATTTTTCTAAAAATATCAACAAGGATTAGTATAAAAATTAACTTATTTTTAAAGGTTCTTTTGTTTAAATATGCAATTATATTTTACTTTATATAGTACCGATCTCGTAGCGCTGGACTCAGCAAAGAAGAAGATTGTATAAATATGGAAAATTCACATTCAAATCCGTTTGATGTTAAAACAGAAAAATAATTTGTATAGTCAAAAAATGGTAGAAGAATTTTTGACGGAAATACTGCTGATTAATCGGCCGGGTGATCGATAATCGGTTAAGATCAGAACTATCTGTGTTAATTAATTAAAAATAAAGAAAAAATATATAAATCAAGTAAGTAATTTTAAATGGGTGACAATCGACCATCCCTCTCCAAGTAAATATAGAATGCTTTTTCATTCATTCATTCATTAAATATTATTCTATAAACTTAAGCCTAATTTAAGAATTTAGAAGGTAGTATACCTCTCCTTTAACCCCCAACAATGTTGAAAAGACCTGAGTAATAATGAAAAGTATTTTCAAGAATATCATTTATAAAATATATAATAAATAAAAAGGTATGTTAATAGTGGGAAAAAATTCTTTTATTTTCATTCTTTTAGCTTCCGATGTAAAAAAGAAATGAATTTCAAAAATTTCTCCTTGTTCAAACGTTTGATTATAATTATAAATGGAAATAGAAAACTATTCATTAAATTTGCTAATTTAACCAAATGATATAGAATAATATATTAATTATAATAATAAAACAAGCCTAATGCAATTATTTGCCTTTGCCTAAAAGGAAATTAATTAATTGATTTCTAACAATAAACGCCAATATTAATAATAATAATATGGTTAGCTATCCAAGAAAAAGTTTTGATATTATATTTGTCATATTTATTAAAATTAAAAAAAAAAAAAAATGAAAGCGAAAAATATGGGTAAATATTATTTATTTAAAAAAATTAAATTAAGGGCGAATTAAAAAATTTAATAAACATTTAGATTTAAAAAAATTTTGGGGGTTAGAGCTGCCCCCGTGGATCTTTGGCTACGCTTATGTGGATATTTTTTTCTTCAGTAGTCTTTTCCTGTTTTAGAAGGTTTAAGTTTCTCCCGCCGTTTACCCGAACAACGGCAAAAGACTACATCAGTAAAATGGGCCTCAGACAATTTTGGGGCTGATAAGAATTAATACATTTCACATATCATCTAATAAATAATTGATTTATGAATTTGAATCAAAATCGTTAGTCGAAATTTTGAAAAAATCGAAAAAAAAACTAATAAAGTACATTCTTAAAGTATCCTCCTTGGCCGATTTTATCGAAAAGCTTCGAGATGTATGTGACGAGGGTACTTTACTTAAATATAAAATTTCTGCCTCATACGTTTTTCGTTTTTGAGAAATCTTGTCCAAACAGACAGACATACATACAGACTGACCATTTTGCGAGATCCCTTTTTTTTAGACTTACAGGATCTCAAAATTTGTATTTCCGTTGAATACTCGACGTCAATTTTTTTTGCGATCGCAATACTTTTTTCACTATATATTTCAATATAGGTAAGAGAAAGAAAAAATTATCTAGGATTTACTTATTAAAGTATATATTAAAAAAATAATAATGATGAGAAATATTGGCAATTTTTGTTTTCTTTTCTACTGAATTGAGTGAAAAAAATTTTTTTAAGAATTTTTCAAGATGGTGTATTAAAAATTGGTCGAATTTTCTAGAGATCAATAGATGATCTGATTTTGGTTTAAATTGGTCAGGTGAAAAATATCATTTAATTTTAAATTTTTTTTCTTCTATTTTGATGCTTTGGGTTCAAATGTTTCTCTATGGCATTGGCATTTTCTTACTTCCTCTAATTCATTTTTTCTACCCCTCACTTTAAGCATCAGGTTGTCATAGGGCTTGTTTCTATTATACTCTCTCTTCCTACACTAATGGTGATTCATGAGATTTTTTTTCGGCATCTGTGACCATTTAGACTTCGTCCTTATTTATTTATACCAATTGGTAGCCAATATAATATAAATAAAATTTTGTCGCTCAGGATGGGAAGTGAACCACTGACCTTTGGTACGTGAAGCAAAACCTTTACCTCTGCATCAAGGGACAGGGCGATTCATGGGATTAACAGAGCGAGGAAGGAAACAGCCACTGGTTCAAATTTAATATAATTTCAATATCACATACGGAAATCTGGAATAGAGAATTTGTCTAAAAAGTCTATCAGAAGTTTATGTTCTATTTAAATGATTTTATTCATTACAATATTTGATTTAATTATTTGATACAACTGAAAATATTAAATTAGAGAAAATAATCAAAAAATTTGTAAAAAAATAAAATAAAATAAAATTATAAACAAATAAATGAAAGAAAAGTTGTATCAGAAGTTTATTTCTCTATCCCCCGCCCCCTGTCAGAATGGGCTTCTGGTTATTTGTAGCATTATTATTTTTAGGAAAATTATTGATTTAATAATTTTGGCAAATAATAGCCCCAAAACTATAAGATCTTTTGCTGCGGATATATTTCTATTTTTTTTTACTTGTATTGGGGTCTGGAGATGGCCTCTATCGAAACTGAAACATCAACCCAATAAATATAAATAATCTTACCTGCCTTTACAAATATCCTAACAAACTACAGCCAAAAGAGCACAATTACTGAAAACTTTCAAGGGACTGAGAGAGGCAAACCCTCCCCTTATATACTCTCTTGTTCCATATATTATATTTTGTTGGTTATTTCATTCGCAAATTATATGATAATTTTAGGAATACCCTGCAATGTAAAAAATGTTAATATGTTTTACCAGTTAAGGAAAATTTTAATTATTTAATTTTAATTAATAAAAAGAAAATTTAAAAAAAGATAATTTTATTCTTGAAAACTCAAGAACATAATTGGCTAATATTCATAAATAAAGTATTTTTGTTTCAAATTTAAGAAATAAATACAAGACAACTGAAATTTCTGGCTTTAGGTGGAAAATTTTTAATATTTTTCGGAATAAAGTAATTTCTCAAAACTTAAATTTTTAAAATCAGTATCACTTAAATAAATATTTTATTTTTTTATAAAAATAATGATTAAAGAAATTTCAAAAATGATTCTTTGTATATTAAAATTAAATTGCTGATGCTCTTCGACTCCATTTCTGTTTCATATAATTCCTGTAAGCATGAGTATTGGATTCAAATGAATCAATACTAAATTTTAATCATAAATTTATTATTGTATTTTTTATGCATAAATGATTTTCATTTGACTTATTTGAAAAATTTGAAAAAATTGTTCAAGCCTGTTATTTTAATGAATTGAGAGAATATAATCAAATAATTGAACTAAAAGATATACTCAAAATCGAGAGACTAAAGATCAAAGTAAATAACGAAAATATTATAAATACTTAGAGAGATAAAGCTCTTGCTTCAGGACCTAATGGTCAGTGGTTCGCTTCCCATTCTAAGCGATAAAATTGTATTATCTACCGATTCATTTAAATAAATATAGACCGAGTCTGTATGACTTCTCAGATGAGAGAAAGACAAAAAAAAATAAAATTTTATTGAAATACAACTATTTAGGGTGAGGAAAGGATTTTCAGAATATTTTGCATAATAGGAAATATAAAAAACATCAGAGGCTCTTCATCATTTATCCGGAATTTGTTGTTAAACTTTCTACTAAAATAAACATAAAGGGAGGCGAATTCCAATAATGAATCAAAATATGACCTCTGTCACATGAATTAAAATTTCTCCATTCTGCGTTTATTTTTTCTTATAGTAACAAATAAATTACTAAGCTATTCGTATCACTATTTATGTTTAATAAGGTGAATTACGCCGGTTAACTTTCACCACTATTGAGGATCCGCTCATGATAAGAGAGGCCTCAAATTTATCGAAATAGAAAAATTTACAGGAAGAAATTAAGGAATTGAATTTTTTAGAAAGATACTAAGGTTTAGTACTATAGTATTTTGCTTAGTATAGTAACCACTGAATGTCTGGATTGGAGGGGGGGAGTACTAATGCACTCTTTTACTCCTTTTCAAGTATCAGGCTGTGCGATGGGCCAGTTTACTTTGGCTCCCTATTTCAAATGTATAATTTCTTAAGTCACACCATTTCATAAGAATAATACATCAAATAATTTATTTGTTTCTATAAGTAAAAAAAAGCAAACAAGGAAATTAGTTAAATGGAGAAATTTCAAGTCCTGGGACAGAGGTCATATTTTCGTTTATTATTGTAATTCGTATCCATTTATAATTATTTTGTATATTTATTACATTTTTGAAAAATCCATTTTATATATAAAAGTTAATTATTCTTTTGAGCATAGGTACAGCTCTTGATTCATGATCTAAAGATCACGGGCTCTGCCATTCTGAGCGATAAAATTTATTGTAAATGGACGGCGTCTAACGCAGAAAGAGACTTAAAAAATAGCTATTTCATAGGTCTATATATAATGCTGATTATCCAAAAGCCTCCTTTCAAAAAAACTATCAATATAATGAAAATTTATCTTTAAAGATTGTTGCTATTATAATTAAATTTTTTATATTGTTAATTAATATTGATTTATTTTTTTCCGTTTTGCACCTGGTTAATGGTTGACCTAAAAATATATAATAAAAAATTATTAAATCAATGATAATTAAGAGAGGATAAAAAATATTCCTTTAAAAAGATAGTATAGTATTATTAATGGAATATTTATTTTTAAAAAAATTATTTTTGTCTCAAGTGAAAAATTTTGTAATTAATTTTATTTTAAAGTTTTGTAAGAGAAATTTTTTTTGAAAAATATTTAAATTTTGAACGTATATATAGGGACGACGAAAGATTAGGGTGAGAGGTGGGGGGGATAAGGGTAATGGGGCCCCTTTGGGAATGAGGGGGGCTGGATCAATCAACATTCTAAATTTATAAATAATATTTTTCTAAATACAAAAGAAAAAAAAAATGAAAAGGAAAAAATATTTATTGTTTGAGAAAGGGAGCCTGTTTATTTTTTGTTCCATGATTTTACAATCACGTTTGGAGGATATTAGCAACTTGATTGTCATGAAAGTGAGGGACATCTTAAGAATGAATTGTTTTTTTGTATATTTTAGTAAAACGTAAATAAAATACCAAAATAAAAAAAAATGTTAATTTTTGCGAAATGAAGATGACGGAGGCTCGATTAAGGATTGCCTATCTTCAAGGCATAACTGATTAGCTTTACATCAAAATGCCCAAAATTCACTTTGGCCATTATATAAATGTAACTGAGTGAATTTCTATTTGACGATTAATTTTTGACATAAATACGTTTTTAAATTCAGAATAGTATTAGGGGGTTGGGTTGAGTGTAACGAGAACATTCGAGTGGTTTGATTTAATAATTTCTAAAGTAGCCATCTCATCTGAGGGAGCAAAGCTTCGTGAATGATCTTTAGATATTCTTATCTATCAAGGACCAGATTTGTCCCTTCGCTCGATTTCAGTCGCTTTTTGAAAGTGAATAGCGAGCAAATAAATAATTCGATTTTATTTAAATAAACATATTTTATGCAAAATATAGTGAACTATCTATATTGAAGGGTTTTGTTTAAATGGTGTAACAACAATTGAGACGACTTTGTAAATATTAGTTTAGATATTAAAAAAAGATCAGATTCAAAAAAGGTGCCACTCACCGGTGCTGAATGAAACAGCCTTTAAAGCGAGAGGAAGAAAGATCCGTATTCAGGTTAAAAACTCGAGGCAGTATCCCAATACAGTCTATTGTATTTGTATTAAAAATCTTTAAAAGGAAACAAAAAGAACTGATAAATTGGTGATCATAAAATTTACCTTAGTTTATTTATCTTTTTTATGTTAATGAGTTTTATTAAAAGGAGCAAGGATTAAATTTGTTTATAATCCGGATAATATCTGAGAAATGTCTTGGACTTGTGAATTTTATTTCTATTTTTTTTTTTTGGATGGGCGGAATAGATCACTCTTATGAAGAAATAGAGTGGAAGTTATTTAGGTGTGGGAGAGGTAAGATTAAGCTAAGAAACGCTGCTTCGCTGTCGGCTTGTTTGAGGATGATAACCAAGTGGTCCGCACGGGGCAACTTGGAATCGAAGCGAAGCAGAGCATTGATCCCGTAGTCGCGTGGCGATCTGTCCAGGAGCCCCTGGGAAGCCTCCCTTCTCCAGTTGCCCCTACCCCCCCTGGCCTGATAAGCTCCGCCTTCATTGACTAGGACACGCCCTTCTGCCCGGAAGCTCCGCCTTCATGCCTGGGGGATCAAGCCTCCTCCTCGCTCCAGTTAGGTAAGGTTAGGAGCTCTGGACCAGAGAGCTGCTTTAGCTCGAACAGTGCGCGAGTGCAGAGTGCATGTGACGGACCCGGAGCCGGATCCGGACCCGGACCCGGATAGTGCAGGTGCCCAGGTGCATTCTCATCTCTCATGTTTACATTTCACTTGTCCCAAGTGTTGGATGTCAATCGCCAATAAACATGTCAGGTAAGTCTTCTCAATCTCCTTGTGTGTCAACATCGTTCGGATATCAGTCCGGATCCATGCCCAAAAAACCTGCCAAAGCATCCCCGTCGCGGATTATCTTAATGGCCATAAAACGTTATCGGCAAACAAGCAGATAAGTCAATCCTAGACAACTTGAAATAATTAGCCTCGGTCGAAAAATAAAATAACAATGTGGTTGTTGGCTACAGTATCACGGGGAAATCCGGAATGTTTGCGGTTTGTCTATCGCAAATATGATGTTAATTGTACTAAGTGTCAACAAAATTGCCTCCTAGGAAAGCTACCTAGCTGAAGCTCCCATGTGCTTTTAAGGGTAGTGATAAAAAAATAGATAATTATATATCATTATACTATCTACGTCAAGTTGGAGTGTCCCAGGAGCTCCCAGCCAAGTCAAGGGTCTTGAGAAAAAGTCAAGTAGCTCCAGGCCACTTCCCCTCCCCCAACTCTTCTGGCATCTTAAGATCTATCACAAGACGAATATAAAAATGAATTGCTTGCTATTCATCAGTAAAGAAATTATACTATTTAAATTTTAAAATAATATATGAGCAATAAAATTCTTTGTCAAGCTTGAATTTTTACTTTTCTTTTCTTTTTTTTTTTTAAATTAAATCTTTGGTTGAAGTTAATGAAGCGGACACTATTCATGTTCTGTGAAATATGACCAAGCCATTCTTAATACAAAGTTGGAATTGTGCATGCATGCGACTAAACATCAGCAGAGATGTTTTGGACCGTCGGTTGCAGAATCACCCCTTGACTTTTTGAACTCAGGGAAAGAGGAAAGGTTGTCGTTATTTATATTTAAAACCAATCATTGCCTTTTTATAGGGGGTTAAATTTTTAGTTCTATAAGAATTTTTTTTATTTGAACGGCGTATCATACAATTTTGCACGCCTTTCTTTTTTCATTTTAATAAAATTTATAATCTTTCATTGATATACCAAAAGAGGGCCAATGATGATATTGAAAGAGGTTTTAAACATGATAAAACTTCCTGTTCTTACACAAAGAATACCTAGAAACGGCCAGAAAGACGTCCATAAAGCTAGCAAATATTTATCAGATGAAAAGGTCCGAATAGGGAACGGTGTTTCTTAGGTCTTTAAGATATTTAGCATCTGTAAAAAGAGATAACCGACCATCTCGCGGCTTTGTGACTTGCCGCCCTTACTTTCTTAGCCCTTGGACCGGAAGTCTTTCACAGAAACGGGGTGGATAAAGGTGGCCTTGTCTAAAGGAAATTTTCTCAACGATGATTAATAAAAGAAGGGAGGGGGGAAGCATAAATAAGAACAATTTCACAAGGAAATTTCTTTTTAAAAAAATTCTAGTTTAACAACATTTATTTGTTGTCATATGCACACCTGGAAAGGTTTCCCTTTCCTATACAATAAGATTTTTTTTCTAGATTTGGATAAAATTTGAAAACGGATCTTGTTTGACAACTTAAAAAAAAATCTTGAAATTTTATGTATTTTAATATTATGGTTTATATCTAAAATTTTAATTTTTATAAAACACAAATAGCGTAATCATTTTATTGGTAAGCTGTGAGATCCCTTAAGTTAATTTTTTAAATGTAATTATTATTTATTTAACAAAAATTCCGATAAGCTCTTAATATAATAAAATAGTATGAATTTTTTTTTGTTTTTTTTGAATAATTTAATAGGTGTTTAACAAATTTCCGGATGGATTTTCATGGGATAATAGAGGTAGGAGCTTGTGTTCATTCTTAATAAATCCTTTTATTTGAATGAAGAGGTGAGATGAATAAGGGGATCATAGAATGAAAAAGGGGCCATGGGGCCGGGATAGAGGCTGTCTTTTGTTCGGTAGTATCAGTGATGGATGGGGCACTGATTAGCATCATCCTCAAGCTATCCATCTCCAGATTCTTCTCTCCCAAACTGACAATGCCAAAAAGAAGTGTGCGTGAGTGGTGACCAAAAAAAAATAATAAAATCTCTTCATTATTTATTTAAAATATTATATATAATGGAGAGTATTTAATATATAATAAAATTCAATATTTGGCGAATAATAATAAAGAGTATTGTTTTAAATATTATCATCCCAAATGTAAATATTAGTATATTTTAATAATTTGATTGAAAAATCATCAATCGTTAAAATTCACCCACTAATATAATAATCCGTTTTTAAAAAGTTAAAATTTAAATAAAAAAATTTATTTTACTAAAAATTCTCTAGTTAGATTATTAAAGAAAGATTTTTTTAGTAAAGTGACATATGGTCCAATTTATAATTATTATATTTTTTTGTTTATTAATTAATTATTAAATTTCATGATATAGATCTGTTTCTGACATTATTAATAGGGTTTTTCAGTGATGATGACTTTTGCTTCTTGATTTATTTTTATCATTAATTTCACAAATTTGATTATTTTTTTTTATTGAAAAGATGAAATAACCAGAATTAATGTATTAATCCTAAATCTTTAAGTATAATTTTGGAGATGGTATAAATATTTTTGTTGTGAGAATATTAACTAACCATAAATTCTTAAAAATTTAAATAGGTATATTTTTTAACAGTGATCAAGTTACTTTGATAATTCAATATCATTTAATATACGCAGATAGAAAATAATCCTTCATGACCTATATCTTTTTGTTTTTGAAAAGAGAAATTTCTGTCAAAAATTTCGAGTTACTTTTCAAAAACAATAAAGAAATAAAATCTGTAGTGGAAATTATATTTTATTTAAAATTTGAATTAGGTGATAGTTTTTAAATAAATTTCTATGAGAATGCCTAGCGGAAATGAATATATCGATGATAACATTTTAAGAGAGTGTGATTAGCGCTTAGTAGGTTCTAACCTGGATATACTGGTCACCCTTATACCAAGATGCCTATTATTGATCTTAGATCCCGTTATTAACAACTAATCAAATATCTCACAAATGTTAACATTTTAAATTAATTAAAATATTATTAATGTACATTTTCTGAAAAAGATTGAGTATATATATTGAGTAGCTATTTTATATAACTAAGAAATAATTATTGTACTACTATATTTAAATGAAATCTCTATATGGGTGGATGGACAAAATATAAATAATCCGACGAACTTCCCCTGAACCTCCTTGCTATGTGTTTCCATTAGAAGCATAAAAGTTCACATTGGAATTCAATTCCGTAGACATAATAAATTTAACATATTTTATATTGACAATGTCACTCTATATCAAGATTTTTAAGTTAGATATTTTAACCATGTATCATCTTAAATTATACAAGTAGTATTGATAACTAAATCCTGTTTATTTAACCAAGATTCATTTCAATTTTTTTACTTTTTTATCAATACTACTATTAGTCAAAAAAGAGTCAGTTATTTGAACGCAATGGATTTTCGGAGCTTAGGATTGAGCTCATTAAAAAAAATTATTCAACCCTACTATTGACGGTTCTCAGGGGATTGGTAACTAGTACCATCCCAGTAAAATCCTAGAGTAGACATGTAAGTGAAGAAATAAATAATTCAAGAACATCAGCAGACTAAGAGTTCAAACTGAAATTTCATATGAAATGAATCCGATCAGGAAATGGCGATAGATGTAAATGCATTTTAACAAAAGACTTTGCGAATGATTTAGTTTTGAGCTGTTGTTTGACATGATATCGGCCTGTAGAACAAACGACTCGAATCTCATTAATAACTGCTCAGTGAGATAGTATCGAAAAAGAGTTGACATGTGAACGTGATTAAACTTTAAAAATTAATTAGCCGGTGCTTTTCAGACCAATAGCTGGGGGAATTCACCAATTCATTTTCGATGTTAATAAGCAAAATAAAATAAATTCTCTAAAGAGTTCAGGTTAAAATTAATTTAATGATTTCATCGACCATTTTCCTCTTGAATATTATCTAATAATTTTTTTTTAAACGCAATAAAATTAGATATTTAAATTTTTTTTTCTTTTTATTAAAAAAACAAATTTTTAATTTTTATATATATATATAATATTGTTTGGTAATTTCTAAAAAATGCTCTCCCAACCACTATAAAAAATCATAAAGAACAAAAGAAATAGTGATTGAGTAAACAATTATTAATTTTAGAAATTACAAATCTTTTTGAAGCAATATATATATATATGATTTTTTTAAATATGAATCTGTTTACATTCATTTAAATACCGTGCTAAGTTTATTTTGTTTGTCATAATATATTCAGGTAGGCTCTGGGATTAGGGTTTTGGGGTCCAATCTGGGTCGGGTTTCTTTTCCGGACCATGTTCAGACAAAAAGTGGTCTTTTTTATATGGTCAACTAATTCAAATTCGGCCTATGAATTCTTTATGAGAATAGGATTTTAAGAATTTTGCAATTTTTTACATAAAAATAAAATGTGAAGCTAATTTATTTAAACTTTTTTCCTTTACCTGGGATCTCAAAACTACGGCCCTTGGCTGAATCCGGCCCTAAAGCCGCTTTCATCCGGCCCGCTGATAAAATCAAATCGGCTTTTTGCTAAAATACCCTAATTAATCTCGATTTTTGAGACTCTCTGAACATAGCTTCTCAAGAATGAAATAAATACATCAAATAAAAATAGACGGCAAATTTATCTGAGGAACAAGTTGCTTCTTGTAATTGGGAAAATCAAATGAAAAAATATGGTTGACCAAAAGAAATGAGGCCCTCGCCCTATTTCTGCTTTGCCAATCCGGTCCCCAGACAAAAATGTTAGGAGACCCTTGTCCTAGAGTAATCCTCCCCGACTTGACTTCAACTTCTAAACATACTTTACTAAAAAAAATTTAATAGAATGGGATTTTATTAGACAAGTGAATAAACCAAACAAAGTGCTTAATGAAGAGTAAATTAAAGTTTTTTTTATTTATAAATAAAAAACATACGTAAACTTTTATTAAAGATGGACACGCTTTTTTAAGTGTAATAAATTGAGGGAAAGATTTTTACCTGCACCAAGGGAGGGTCCTTGTTGCCTATTAATATCGAAATTTGTTATGTTTTATGGATTAATTCTGTTTTTATATTTTAAAATACCTTGAGCAATCTCTTACTTATTTACAGGAAGTAGCGACGAGGGCGATTCGAGCCGAGTAACCTCCGCGGCTGGAAGTGCCGAGGTGGACCTCTCAAGAGTTTCATCTCTTCTTGCGGCCCGTCGAGATATGCCATCTCATGTGACCCCACCTACAGAACTGGAAATTCGTGAGGTGCCCAGTTCAGCTGGGGTCGCCGATGATGGTGTCGGTGTGTGGGCTCGACAGATCATCCCGAGAGGCACTCGATACGGTCCATTTTTAGGAAAGTGGTTACCAGAGCCGCTCGATCCGCGATACGCCTGGGAGGTCAGAATATCAACTAATTATTCATTTTTTCTAATAATCTTATTAATTAGGTAGATTATAAAAAAAATTATAGTTTTTTTTATTTATTAAATTTTACATAGTTCCACTTCTCATTCTTAAAATCAGATTCGTTTAAGCGAAAGTGTTCAAGGACAGGGTGCAATTAATGAAAACTCAGCGGCGGCAGCTGCGGGAACAAAACGCAACCATCAACAACTCCTCTGAAACCCTTAGCGATAAACGATCGCCACTTACAATCGCAACCCCCTCCTCACTCTCACCCCACTTTATTTCATGTGTAAAAATAAAGACTTCAATTAACTAGAGACCTATTCATAACACTATTAATACGCTACACTAGGCTTTGAAAGTTTTTTCAACTCAAAGAGATTTTTATTAGAATCATTTATTGGTCTCTGTGATTAGGGTTTTGTTTGACTAAAATGTCTATTTCTATTTGTTTCTAAGTGGCTCTATTTTTTTCTCTCTTTCTTATAATTGCGCTACCGCTAGAAAAGTGGCGGTTATTCAGAAACGATATTCCTTATTTTTACCTTTTTTTTCATATCAACTGTCAACTGTCTACCCCTAAACAGGTTAACCGGTTTTCACACCAAAATCGTTTTTTTTCCCTAAATCCTTTTGCTCGCGCCCTTTCTATGAATGAGTTCTTTTCACATAAAAATATAATTTTGGCATTTTTTTTTTTTGGGTTCAAATCAAACCCCGTTAAATCTATTGGTTTCGTTTACACGATAATTGATTTAAAGTTATTGAACCAAAAAAAAACCACAAGTGATTTTTAAAATCTTTTTTTTTTTCTATTTTGGAATTTATTTATTTAACAAAAGAAAAGGGTAGAGGAGAAAAAGCGTTACAAATTTTTATTAAAACAGCAATACCTTAATTTGTTCTATGATATTTAATTAATGGTTTGGTGTCAGTGATTGTGAGATCATTGGGTCTCTTGTTAGTCGGAAGAAATAGAGCGAAAATAAATCAAAGGCGACTCTCTCGAGTGTCGACCGGGCCATCATCTCTCACGCCCGACACATTCCTAGAACGTGATGTCGACCACAAGCTAAGGATAAAATATTTCCATTTTCCACTTGCCGAATAAGTGGTCTAATATGATTAGAAGATCAAACTCAAAGTTCCACATTAATGAAATGATTTTACGATGTGTGTTGGCTTGGCTGTGTGTTAGATTATTGTAAAAAGAAGGTGCCGACGGATAAGAAGTGGTGTGCTGGTCAAACGAACGTGACTCTCGGCAACGAAGCCAATCGATGATCTCCCCCTCTTTGGCATTTCCTTTTATTTATTTATTCTATTCGATTGATAATCTAAAGTATATCATTAAAAATTAATAACGGTTAATTTTAGGTGAAAACGGTTAGGTTTGAAAAATATATCCGTCCGTTGGTGTTAACAAGAAGCATTGAAAAGTGAAGTTGACGAATCCCCCTCCTTTATTGTCGTCCCATCCCGGCAGGAAACTAGCATATGTCAATCAGAGTCCGAAGACAAGTTGAACGACTGCACCCCAAGAAAACCCCACCAGGAAATTATCATGCCCTCTCCTGTCACAATATATGTAAAATGAAGTCGCCGCTAAGGTCCTTAACAATATAATTCAATTGTTTGAAGAAAGCTTTTTGGGGGAGAGGAGGAGGGACACTTGATGCTCAAAAGAATAGACTTCATGTTTGGTCACTCGGTCCAGGTCCCGGCTGGACAACTTGGCCCGGGCCCCGACTCATCCTGTCCTCCACTTCCTGCTCTACAACCTTTATGAATAGCCTGTGTTTGTATTGGTATGCTAATTTACACTTCTTTTGTTGTATAAGGAAAATATTGTTTTAAAAATTCACAGTTAAACAAAACCGTTTTTTAATAAAAATTTTGATTTATAATGGTATAGGGTGGAGGCTTAATAAATACATTGACAATTAGAAAGAATCAATTTTGTAACGCATCCATTTTAGTTGAAATAAAAACATGTTCACAAGGCGCATTTACAGATGACACATGATAAATGTTTTGTAATATTAGCCTCCATCCCTTGCAGCTGAAGTCGGGCTCAATTTTCATCTAATTGATTGGAGATATGTTGCGAGCACTAGTTGCTCTGGCCGAGATGGATGAATAGGCAGAGCCATGCATAGATGCCTCTTATGCAGGGGCCTCGGGGGCAAATGGCTTTTTTGATCAAGTGGGTTTTGATCTCTGTCTGGTCCAGGACAGGCTGCTTCCCGTTTATTGGCCATGTCACGTGGTGGTTATTAGGCCGTATATCAGAACTCACACAGCTGTCACTGATGTTTAGGATGACCAATCATTTATCAGTGCGTGGGTGGACTTCTTGGATACCTTCAGCCTCAATTTAAGCGCCAAAGACATTGGTTGCTGTTGATATAAAAAAAATAAATTACCGAATTTAGATGAAAAAACCTAAGCATTATTTTTATGACCGAAACTTAAATTAAATGAAATAAACAATCTAACTCACATCTTCTGAATGTGTGGATGGTGACCATGAATTTCCCATGCTTAGGTTGGCAACTCTTCCCTATTATGCAACCCTTCCCATTTAAGTGTCAGGCCGTGGGACGACCGGCTTGCTTTTTCTTTCGGCACGTCTACCTTTATTATGCCGATCCCGAAATGGGGGATGATGGCTAAGAAAGTAGAAAAAGAAGAAACAATTAATTTTCCTGAATCTTTCGAATTATTATTTATTTCAATCTTATATATAATTAATTAAAAACCGCAAGTTTCTATATTAAAAATGTAATTTTTTTTTTTTTTGATAATGACTGAAGTAGATAATAATATCAGGAAGTGGAAGGACTTTCAGTGAAAGCCAAAAGACACTTGGCTATTATTCCGTTTATGTAGATATTTCGATGTCAGTTTGATGGCATCATCTTCAGTACATATATATATTTTAAAAATTTTTAATTTCCATCTAATATATCTAATATGTTTCCAACTTCAAGAACACAAATTTTATAATGCTAGATGCAAGTATATTTTTTTATTTATTTTTAAAAAGTCGATGAAATATATATATATGTAGATTATTTGATTTGTCGGGTAAATAAACGAATAATAATAAGAAGAAGAAGAATAAGAATAAGAATAAGAATAGTTTAATAAAGAAGAAAAAAAAACAGAAAAAGTATGTATTAAAAAATATATATTAGACATTTAATGGAAACCTGACGAAGACAGCGTAATAGCAAAACATTTGTTTAAAAACCTATCCCGTGCGATTTCTATATTTTTCTTTCCTAATATTCAATCTTT
>JAAAKE020092099.1:0-20455 GCA_010014785.2 Anisolabis maritima | reverse complement strand
GGAATGATTTTTTTTGTTAGGATTGAGGGTTTTTAAGCCTTTAATTTAAGGCTTTTCCCTCAAAAAAAAAAAATAAACAATTAATTAATTATTGAATAATGTAAATATATAACTAATAAAATTCTAATTGAAAAGACTTTAATGTTTGCTTGATTTACGAAAGCAATAATTGAAAAAGGGCCGTGAAAATAATTTCTAGAAAATTCTAATTCAATTTTCTTTTTATTATTGACCTTATTAATTAGTATTTATGAAACAAAGAAGGGGAATCTAAAGAGGATTTAAGCCCATCATTAACTTTCATCTCAGAGATAAGTTATGAGGCCTTGGCAAATTTATATTTGAGATCCCAGTTACATTGTGAATGCAGACATTGTTCTCTGAGAAAAGAACAATTTTTTTATTTTAAAAAAAAAAAAACGTTTAAAAATTTTTATAAAATTTCATTAAAGCAAATAAATATTATTATAATAAGTGCCCTATTTATGTAGTCTTTGGATAAAGGTCGATTTTGTGTCCAAAGGACAATCAGAGACTCCACTCATCCCTTAAATTTTACATTGTTTCTCATCTGTATTATTTATATTCATCGACTTCTTTTTATTTTTTAATCTTCTAATAATAATATTACATTATTGGCATATAGTAATTTTTTTTAAATACAATAAATGACTACAAAACCAAAATGTAACTCGTGAAATAGAAGGAAATAATTAGTGATTAAAATAAGTGAATTAATTCGTTAATAAAAAATATATTCGCAAACTTAGCAGCTAAAATTTAAAAAAATATATTTGCAAATTTAGCAACTTTCAAAGAAAAATGAAGGAAAATCAACACAAAGAAAACAAAGAAAATGACAATAATTGAATAATTACAATCCCACTGACTATTGAAAGATAATTTTTTTATAAAAAGGAGAGAGTCTTAATAATTTATCAGATTATCTTTACGGGAACTTTATCGACGGGTACAGACATGAGTCTAAGAAACAACTAAATATTTGTGACAAAAAAGTTAGTTATAAGTTATTTATAATTATTATTTTTTAATTTCCTAAAAATAATTGAAATATGATTATTTAATATTAATGTAGGTATTTTTATAATAATTTAATTTCATGAGAATATTTTTTTTATGAATGGGTATTGTAAGTGCGCGCTCTTAATTAGGGGTGGCCGATGGGTGGTGAGGAAATTTCTAGTTAAAGATGGTGGCCTGAGTAAATATTTGGGAGGGTTGTTGACATTTAAAGCGAAATGGTTTTGCATTTAATATTTTAGTGATTGTTCTGACCTTTGAGCAGCCGGCATTTTGATGGAGCCTCAGCAGCAAAAGTGCAACTGATGACGGACGATGGACGATCCGGCCAACAGCTGATTCGCTGTGAGCTCACAGCTGAACAACGGTGGATGACCAACGAAACGCCGACGCCGGCTGACGGAGGAGAGGTGAAGCCGACGGCGAGTCATGGCGGAAAAACCCGAAGGTTGTCGAACAAGCCTTCCCCCTGCTGATCGAACGTCACTTGAACGTCATACAACAATAAAAAGAAAAAATTAATTTCATAATGTATTTTTTATTTCTGATGACATTAAAAAATATTTTATTTAAATTAAATGATAAAATTACGAAGCTCCCAATCACTTGTCTAAATGGCCTAAAAATTATTAAATAAATATTATCATTATTATTAAAATATTCTCTTTTACCAGAGGAGTGAAGTAGTGATGGGCTTTTAGCTTATTCGCTTGTGACCGCCCAAATTTTTTACTATCTACAACCCCCTTTCGCTAATTAAATATCACAAAATTTTTATATATGTAGTTATTTCAATATATAATAATATAAAAAGTTTTTTTAAATGTTTTTTAATAATTAAAAATTGATCAAATAATTTTTTTAAAAGTTTGAATTTTGAAGGCTCAGAAGGATTTAGCATCCCAACTTCTCCTCTCTCCTCTTTTCAAGCATCAGACTGTGTGTCGGGTTAGAAGGGTCCCTCTAATATACTAACTTCAAATTATGAGATGACATTCTATTATTTTCTTCGTCTTATCTCATAATTCTGAGTTGGTAAAATGCAACAGACAAATGATGTAGAAGATATGCCATCCTTAGTTCGGACAACTCGTGAGTATTCACCAGATGTGAGTCCCTGATATGGGATAATCATATTAATTTATTGTGTACAGAAATTAGGAGGAAACCGCGCATGCGCATAAGTATTCAATGATCACTTCGTTTTTACATTTACAATATTGATAATAAATTGGATTGACATTAGTAGCTTTCCATTCACTCGCTATGGTAGCTGCTCGGGGTTGTCACATTCACGATTGTCGTCAACCTCGAGCAGCCTAATGAGCACTTCTCTCCTCTTGAGGACAAGCAAATCATCTTAGGCTTCACGCCAAATTGAGTTTATGTTATTGGAATTTATATTAATTTACTACATTACACTCATAGAAGCTAATTTAAAAGCATGTGGAAATAAGGAAATCATCTATGTTATTATTTTATTGAGATAAAAAAATCTTGACATGATTATATCCGGAAAATACTTTTATGCTTTAGATTAATGCGTGCTATTCTTAGCTGATCTGAAGCATCTAATGCCACAAAGCACTAGAACAATTAGTCCATGAGTGGAAAACGAGGTTGGCTATAGCACCCCCGAAATATTTGCATTTAATGTACAAATAAATAAATCAAAAACTTGTGGTTTTTTTTTTTAATACTTGCTTTATACTCCCATTCTTGTAAATCGTTCAGATATTAGTAACTTTTGTAAACTTAACTTTATAGAAAAAAAATAACTAATTTATAATAAAAAGTAGAAACACAAATAAATACTGTAAAATAAGAAATGTGTGCATACCTCTTTATAATAAATTCAAAAAAAATTTTAACTAAAAAAATTCAGTAAATTTTAGGAAGGGTCTATTTTATTGTTGGTTATCAAATTACATGTAGCTGAATTTTTTTTATAAAGAAAGAAAAATAATAATAAATCCTTAGTTTTATTCGCCAATTACATTTTCAGGACATTAATTGGAAATAAATAAGCGAATAAAACTAATTTTTCTTTCTGTATAAAAAAAATTCAGCTAGATGTAATTTAATAAGCAACAAGATGACAATTGATTAAGCTTTCAGAAATGAATACGAGATGGCCATACTAGTACAAAAAGGATAAAGAGCTTTTCCCGGTTTGATTCAAAATTTTTTTTACAGACATATCAGAGGAAGAAATTGTAAATTTGATAAATGGACATTTTGGTAAATTTATAACAAGTTCTATTTTCTATATATATGAAGAGAGGGAAAAATATGATTTTCCATTTTCCATAACTTTACTATTTTTTTAAAGATTTTTTTTGACTGATATTTTTTAATTTTTCTTGAATATTTTATTAATTATTAAATTTAGAGAAAAACTTTTCAAATAAAAGTTGTATCTTTAAAACTTTAATTTAACAAATTTTTTAATAAATAAATTCATTAGTTTTTTGAAAAAACTTAAAATTCCCTATCTAGTGAATTGAAGTTTCGCTTAATATGTCAAAGATCTATGGTTCGCTTTTCGTCCTCAGCAACAAAAATTTTATTTGCATTATATTGACTACCAATTAAAATAAATCAAGGCGGAGTCTAAATGGCCTCAGATGGCGCAAGTTTACAAACAATAAGAATAATGTAGTTTTAATAATCAAATTTGACTCAGTCTACATCAGTTTATTCTCTCCTTAAATTAATAGTCAAGGAATATTAAAAAAATTAAATACAAGATTTAATATATAAAATTTTAAATATATTTGAGCAAAAATGACTAAATTATAATTATATATATATATATAATTTTTATAAATTAAAAATCTATATTTTTTATTGTTATAAAATAAGAGATGCAATTAAGGCAAAAAATTCAAGAAATTCATTTTCTAAAATTACCCAAAAATTTCTTTAACAAAGAATATATTAAAAAAACCATTTCGATTTAGAAAAATAGGAAAATATTTAAATTATTCATTCTACATAATAAAGTAAAATTTAAAAAAATAATAACAATAAAAGTAATGATATGATGATAAAATAAATTAAATTTGTTTCTAAAGAATAAATCAGTCCTTTGACCATATTTTAAAATAATATTAATAACGATAATATTTTTTGTGTGAACACATTAATAGTAAATGTGGAATTTTTAAATCGAGAAATAAATAAAAATATCTTTTGAAATTTTTTACTATTCTTTGGGAAGAGTAAGGTAGAAAGAGAAAGAGGTTCTTTTGCTCATGAAATGCTGAACATTAGTCCAAAAGAGATAAAAAGACCGTCACAAGTTTTGTAATTTTAACTTTATCTCTATTTAAAATAAACCAGAAAAAAATTTAGATAAAAAGATTTTAAGTTTGGAAATTATAAATTAATTACTTTTTAGCAGGAAAAGAAAACTAAGCCAATGTAGTAAAAAAAAATAAAAATCCCATACATAAGGCAGAATTGTGCATTGTTCGCAGCATCTATGTTGGATTTAATGTAAGAGAGTTCAAAAGATTCCTAAACCTTTACAATAATAGGGTATGAAATATTTACTTGAAAACAAGAGAATCCAACGGATAGTGTTTTTGGTCCAAAATATTTTATTTGCCTCTGTCGACGTTTCGGAGGTTTGCATCACCCTTCTTCAGGACATAGTAGTTAAAATAAAGTTCGTGTCTCCCGCAATCGTCATTAATATTGTAAATTTACAATTCATAAATGATATCTACTGACCCCAAAGGGTCAGGCAGCGAATAAATTAATTGAAATAATTTTTTTTGTTTTATCATAAATTTTTTGCCGCATCCGATTCTAACAGCCGTCCGATCTTTGAAACGCATGCGATATCTGTAACCTTTCTGTGTTCTTTACAGAATAAGTTTTCCAGGAGACAGACCTCGCATGCGTTCTAATTTTGTTATAAATTAGGTATACCAACGATCTTGGAGATATAAATAAAAAACTCTAAATATATATATATATGGAGATATTCGCCAACGAGGTGTTTTTATTATTTATTTTATTTAATATTAGTTCATCATCAAAATGGACCAATTTGTGAGTTGTTCAGAAAAGATCGTTGCTAGAGGAAAGTCGATCTGAAAGGCGGATCGGATCGGCAGTAGTGTATGGGCTTTTAAATAAAAAAATTCCTGGGTTAAGAAACCCTCAAAGTTAAAATTATTCATTTTCTATAATATTATATCAATACAATCATAAAGATAAATTTTCTTTGAACATGATATATCAATTAAATTATTCTCTCTTCATTTAACATGCAAACAGTCATTTTAATAATCAAACTTTACAAATGATACAAGCCCAAGTATTCAATTTTTTGCTTGTTTGTAGTAGTGAAGTTTTAAAGAAAAATAAAATATTATGGTCACATTAAAAAAAATTATTATAATATTATTATAAATAAATATAGTAAAATTTAAATAAATCAAATTAACTAGAACGACACTTTATTAACAGTAACTAGATTCTAATGACGACAATAAGTTATAGTCAATTAATTACTATGATTTAGTTAACTTTAAAAATTTTCATTTCACATATTTTTTTATAATTATCTTATTATATTACATAGATATATGTTATTAATTATCCCTCCTTTTATTTTAACATATAGACTCATTTTTATATTTATATGTTAGTTTTATTATGAGATATAGGCCTTATAAAAGTTAAGAGAGATGGTTTCATAAATATTGACACACTGTCTGATTGTCTGTTGCGGAAAATTACCACAATTTTCAATATATATTTTTAATTAACCTTATATCTTTCCTTAATGACCAGCACTAATTCCACGATATAAATTTTATATTTTTCAGGGGCCTCTTAAGCGGACAAAGAAAATAGACTTTGTAATATAATTACTTCTTCTTCGAGTTTGAACTAGGGCACAAGACAGCTCAAGTGTTACACCAAGAGAGTGCAAGAAGTCAGAATTAGGGTTGTCAAGATGGAAATGATTGAGTTCCCTCAACACGCTAGATTATTATAAAACAAAAAATAAATACTAAATGGCGTCAGAAAAAAAAACATCTCGTTTAATGGTTAAAGAAATGCGAGAAATGCTTTCCTCAGTGATATCCCATTTTGTCAAAACTTGGACTTTAAAATAAGATCCATCATCGCATTAAATATAAGGATCTTTTGCAATTTCTTTTGGTTTCTAACTGGTTGCGCAGCGCAGCAAATGCACAAAAATGAAAAAAAAAAATGAGAAAAATTATTTCAAATCAATTTGAATTAATTCGATTACGCAATAATGGACTAAATGCACCTGCGGAGAATGGTTTCAAATCTTTTGATTCAACTTGTGAAAATAAACGTAGTGCTCGCACTTTTAAACAGGAAATTTAATGAAAGATTTGGATGAATACCCATGAGCTTCGACAGCTGCCTACAGACCTTAATCCTTATTACGAAGAATGAAGCTGACACTAGTGAGTGAAATGTGTCTCAATGAATCAATATTTATAAACCCACACCATCTCCTGGTTTAAATATTGACGAAATAAATAAATGAAAACCATTTTGAAGAAATAAAATTAAAAATCCATGAAATGGATTGTAATGAGTGATCTAAATATAATTTATTATTCAAAATGGAAAGCATATTTTTAAACAAAAATATTTTACTAAAAAAAATTTTATTTACTAAGGAATGTTCTGCAACAATTTCCGCAAATTCATTCGTTAATTATTTAAAATACTTAAATTCTCTCTTATAAAAATGCACATCCTTTTTTTTAATCCCAATTTTTATTAAAATATACTAAACATTTATGACGTAGATAAAAATAAAATTAAAAAAAATATATAAAAATGCGTTAAAAAAGAAAACAAAATTTCTTACTTGAAATTTTCTTTTCTTTTTATCTAAAAGTAATTTTAAAGAGAATATATAGTTATATATATATATATCTTTTATAAAATTAAAAAAACTCGAAACATTAAAAACTACACTTACTTACACCTTAAGCGCGATCTCTCATTTTAAGCGAATGATTTTTTTTTAAGCGAACTATTATCAAATCAAATTTAAAGTGGCAGACAGGAAGCATTTAAATTCCGAATCGATGTTAATGCATTTTTTTATCACAGTTCAGTGATCATATGCGAGGTGAGTGCTTGAACTCTATTGGCATTGCAGCTTTTGCATAAAACGTGATCATCGAGGGGATAGCAACCACGACCCTCTGCCTCAGAAGAAAGCACCAAGCCGCAATCCTGAAAATTTCATATAAAAAAAATATTATATAATATCAAACTAAATATTTATTAAATTATAATAAAAATATTTTAAAATTATTCATTGGAAATAAAGATATACTAATTATATTCAATGAGTTGCAATATTAAATCCCATCCAATGACATGATTAGTTAATTGTTTCTAAAAGAAACCTAAAAATAATTTTATACAACTCACTCTACAAGATAATAATAATATAATAACAATTATCATTACACATGAATCAATGGAATACCGCAGATGAAGTTTGTTCCAAATTTTTCTTTTCGTTTAAAGCAAATTTTTTTCAAATTATCCCAATTTATTTTCATCTTAGGCCAACCACGGGCATTTTCTTTAGTGGAGCTCCTTTTTTTTTTCAAGTCAGCCCTCTTAATTATTTTCAATTTTCTCTTCTTGCAATGCTCCTTGGCAGCTGTTTGTTTTAGATTTACTCCGATATTCTTGTAATTTTTTTGCGTTTTACTATAATTTTTTTTCTCTCGCCCTAGATTTTTAATTCTATTGTGACCAACAATGAAACATCCAATTAGTTATAGTAAAGAATATAGAAATAAATAAAATTATTTGTGATTGTGTAAAATTTCATAAAGCTTATATCTGTCTAGAAAAAGAGAACTTAAATTTTTTTGAACATTCAATATATTTTTCAGCGGGAAACTATAGTTGATTTTTATTAATCAAACAGCATCCTTTCTTCTCCTATTATCTGAGAGTTGAAAATAGCGAGAAAAATATTAGAGATATAATCACAAAGCCAAAGAAAATATAAAAATATATTTTTAATTTGATTTTTGATATTTTTGGCCCTACGACGTCTCTGAGGATTTCAAATGTTCGCCTAAATACAAGTTTTTGGTTTAGGTTTTTAATTATGGTGTTCAATTTAGATTGGGATTGAGATTCATTAATATAAAAAATAAAATATACTCACTTCACATTTATAGCATCCTATATGAAAGCTTCTATCTAATGCTACGACTCTCACTGTTTCATCTTGGCCAGGTTCTGGCATAATAGGAAGTTTGCAAACGCAACAACGAGGCGCAAATTTTCTGGAAAAATAATTATCTATTTAGAATATGAAATGATAAGATAAATTAATATCATAAAATAATTTTTATAAAGAATAAGTTTGAAAAATTTTGAGTCTATAAAAAAGTAATAAATTATTATTTTAAGAGCTTAAAAATTTGCACTTTACTTCTTATTATTAGGAATTATTAATGAAAGGTAAGAAATCAGAAATATTATTAATTAAATAATTACTTATGGAAATCTTCAATGCAATGGATTTGATTAGTAGCATCAACTGTGAATGGAATTCCGTCGAGGCTTTTTCCGCAAACTATGCAAGAAAAGCATTGTGGATGATAAGGTTTGCCAGTAGCTCGCAGAATCCTCTCCAGAATTGGTTTCATACAGACAGAGCATTTTTCAAGTGTATTCTAAAAATGAATATTTAATTTTATTAGTTTATAAATAATATTCATTTAGTTATTTAATTTAATTATAAATAAATATAAATTCAAAAGTAAAAAATAAATAAATTTTTGTTTATTAAATGCTTGTTTGTATATAATTGTATGGAATCTATTTTTAAATTTTCCGACTCTCTTTGAGGTTCATAATTTTTTATTTATATAATTTGATTATAATTCATTAATAAGCATTTTAGGTTTATCTTGGAATTTTTACTGAAATGAATAAGGAACTCTGAAAAAAAGAAAAACCTGACAAGGCCCGCAATAAAGATGTCCGTGATGAATATGCTCCTTAGAAAAAATTTTCAGAGAAAATTTGGCCAAAACTTGTAAAAACTTGTACATAGAATGAGGGGTCAGGAGAGATAGAAAATGCTAAAAAGTGGCAAATAAAAGTGTGAGACGGTCATACACAATAGAATGGAGTTTATAAGGTGGTAAATACAAAAAAGTCAAACCTTCCCTATGATAAGTAAGCCCACAAAAACCCACTTGCTTAAGTAGTAAAAAAACATGGAATGGGGTTCCAGATATAATCTATTTCCCGGAACTCCGCAAAACCATCACCGGGCCTTAGAAATTATATAATTTTTAAATAACTAGAAATTGATTTATATGTGTAAATATGAAAATTCTCTCAAAGTTATAAAACTATGGAACTTTAAAGAAAAATTGAAAAAAAGATGAGTGTAAGATTAGAAAAAGTATTTACCAAATAATCTTCTTCACAATATGGTTTACCATCAAGGGCATAAAATGGTTTGCCTTGTAATTGAATGGCACAATGTTGGCAAGTAAAACAAGAGATGTGATAAGTTTGGTCCATTGCTGTGCAGCCTGAACCCTCCCCAACTACTCGTTCTCCACATGCTGCACAGATGCCTAAAAAACAAATTGATAAAGGGTTTTAATAAAATACACTATAAATAAGTAAGTAGAGAATAAGTTTAAATTTTTTTATTTTAATATGGAGTTTGCGTTGTTTACAAATTATAGGTTTCATATAGATAGAAACGCACCAAAAAATAGTAAAATATCTTTCGAGTCAAAACTAAATATAGTGCTGAATGATTCCACATGAAATGATTCTAATAGTCACCCTTTGAGAGTTTCCTGGTAATAATATAAAAATTCACAAACTATTTTCAAATTACATAATTCAACCAAATATGTTGAAAGAAAAATCTTTATAACTTATTATTAGCATGAAAATGTATGTCATATGACTTATTTAATCAGGAATCACTCTTCTACCCCAAACATTCTGCAAGTGATCAGTGTCGTATTCAAGGGGAAGTAAACTCCCAGAGACATAAAAAAATTGCAAAAATCAACACAGAATTTTAATAAAAATATGAAAAAATTACAAAAATATATATAATATATTAGAAAGAATAAATTGAATATCTAATAATAAGGACCTTTTGCAAAAAAGAAAAATAACCATAAAGAACATACAATAAAAAAATTTTATTTGTACCCTAATCCAAAATAAAACCAGATCATGCTACTAATAATAATAGATGATGATTATTCTCTCTTTTGAGCTTTTCTGAATATCACAAAATTTTCTCTTTTTGTATGAGATGTAGGAAATAATAAAAAATGTGAAGTACCAAAAATATCCGAATCGCCACCAGTATCAAGAGATTGGACAAGTAAATCAGTGAGAGCATCAACTTCCGCTTCTTTGCCCGAAGAGGAACCGCCACTGGCGGAAGGAACTTGACCCTGAGCCGTTTGTCCTCCAGATCGAGAACTCGTTCCGCCAGATTGTTTGTTTTGAGATCCACTCACATATGGTGCATATAAGGAATAATTGCTCCTTGAAGACATTTGACTTGCTGGCCTGGGATTAATTGGCTCATATATGGACTCGTAAGTTGAACTCTAAGATAACAAAAGTGAATATTTTATTGTATCTAAGCTAAATGGATTAACACATTTAGAATGACAACTTGAGATTTTACTAGTACTAATAAATAAGATATAATAGACTCTAGCCTTCACTGGCGTACCCAGTCTTAAATCATGGGGGGAGGGGGGAGGGGTTCGTTTAAATCGGCCTTGCCTATAGAACGAAACTGTGATGGACTGTGATCGGTGGCTATTTAGTTTAAATAATGAAGCCTATATAGTAAAATCCAATACTATCATCATTATCAAATCAAAGATTTTAGCTCTTTATTAATGCATTGAATCCGAACCTAACTGCCCAATATAATTGTAGTTTATAATTTAAATGACAGGAAAAAATAATAATAATAATAAATTACAGGAAAAAAAAAGACTTTTTTTAAACCTTTCGGCATCTGAGGCCATTTAGACTCCATCCTTATTTATTTAAATTAGTTGGTAGCTAATATAATTTAAATAAATTTTTGTCGCTTAGGACGGAAAGGAAACCACTGACCTTTGGTACGTGAAGCCAGACTTCTAGCTCTGCACCAAGGGACAGGGCTAAAAAAAAAGACTTAAAATAGAAAGAAATATCATGGGGGATTAATTATCCCCTTTATCCGACCCCTCTTGTAATATATACTTCTGCTAGCCTTGATTTAAAACTATTAATTTAAGATTTTTAAAAATTTTAAAAATCAGATATGGGCAGAAAAAACCAAATTAATTATTAATCAATTAAGTTTTGAATTTGTGACAATTTCTAAACGGGTTGTTTTGACTAAATCGAAAAAAACGCAAACTTTACATGAACAATTAGTAAAGTATTGGTACCCGTTGGCGGTTTTTATTCAAAAGCTTCGAGGTGCAAGCGACATGCGTACCTGGCTTAAATATAAAATTTCAGAAAAAAGAGCTGCTTAGTTTATTGGCTAAAACAAACACGTAAATCACGAGAGAACGTGGATTCGACTCCCGAGAGGGTCTTAATTTTTCAATTTATGATTTTAAGGTAAATAAATATCAATCAAATTAATATTTTCTATTTAGGGAAAATTGTTCCCATTCCATATAATTTCACGTTTTTTCGTTTTTAAGAAATCTTGTTTACAAACACACACAGTAGGACCATTTGCAAAATTTTTTAGACAGGGAACCTTTCCGTTGAAATCTCGACATTAATTTTTTTGCAATCGCAATACTTCCTCACTAAAAGGCTGGATCATGTTTTAATAGATAATAAAAATGCATTGAGAGCTCAGTGGAGAAATCGGTAGTGCTTTTCTATAAGTTTCAAATTAAATAAATAATAATGGATAAGGCAATCTTTACAAGTCAAAAGATACAATGGTGCCAGTAAAAAACATGTATATATTAACTAATTTATAGTGGAGTGAAATTTGTGATTTTTTTATTGGATAATAATCATAATGTCTTAATAATATTTTAAATATTTATTTTGCTCAACTAAACATATAAATATTTTGATTTGAAGCTTTTTTAAGTATTTTTTGGCATCAGAGGCCATTTACACTGTCCTTATTTAATTATACTAATTGGTATCAAATATAATATAAATAAATTTTTGTCACTCAGGGCGGGGAGCGAACCACTGACCTGTAGTACGTGTGGCGAGACCTTTACCTCTAAGCCAAGGGACTGGATGAATGAAGCTTTAACAGTTGTACCAATAAAAAATTTCATTTTTGTTTTATTTGTATTAAATACATTTCTATCACAGAATCCAAATGTTGTATTAAAAATTACCCACAATTAAATAAAAAAGCCTGTCCCTTGGTAGAGGCCTTGCTTGCCTCACGCTCCAGGTCAGTTTGCTTTCCGTCCTGGGCGATAAAAATTTATTTATATTATAATGCCTACCAATTAATATAAATAAATAAGGACGGAGTCTAAATGGCCTCAGAAGCGGAAAAAAAACAAAAAAATAATCAAAAATGTAATTTATTTATTAATAAAGCATAAATAATTATTGAGATTTTACATTCTATCTAATTTGTTAAAATAATGAAAAATACCTGTGACGAGGGAGCATAAGGGCCATAGTCAGGTTGATAGGTGGCTCGTCTAAGTTCAGAATAGCTTGAAGATACAGGCGAAGGCGGTGGAGGTAATTCATCTGGTGGCGGTGGGAAATTCGCAGCAATACATGTAGCATATTCGCCAAGTTCATTTGTTGGTGGTGGAGGTGGTGGTGGGGGTAATTCATCCGCTGGGTTGACATTATTCGTAAGAGGACCTATTTAAAAGAAAAAATTAATAATTAAGCAGCAGCAAATTTTTTTGTAAATAAAATAAATTGATTGTATATTGAAGATGTGAAAATTTACTGAGATTCTTAATTCTTATTTTTTCTCATTCATTTTGATGGATAATAGAAGTTTATTTAACAGAGCTACTTTGTTGTGAGGAGACTAATATTTCAGATCTAGACGACATCTGAATGTAGCCATGCACTCTGTGAAGTTAATTTATTTCCTAACTAACTCTAACCTCATCTCCGAGATATTTATTTCTAGCTACCTAATTACTATAAATATTAACACTTGGACTCTTGCATCTAAACCAGTGTTTCTCAACCTGTGAGGGCGCGAAAAAACAGAAATGAGGGCGTGAAGATATTTAAAAAATATATTAAAAAAATAATTGAAATTTGTTAAGTGAAAAAATTTCTTCTTTATTAAATTGTTATTAAAAAAAGAGAGGGCGTGAATGAAAAATGGTTGAGAAATATTGATCTAAACAAAAATATGCTAAGGATGTCCATATTGAGGAGGAACTCTTTGAAGACTGGCATGTGACGAAGAATGCCTGTTTGATGGAGAATTCTTTTTAACGACCCTTGTGGAGAATAGAGTAGAAATTCACTCTCCTAGTAGACAAGGTGGCTCTTTATAGTGGATGAAATATGCTAAAAAATTTAATCAATTGGAGAATAAATGACGAGCTAATATATTTATGTAATATCAGAGTTTAGGAGTGCTTGGAAGTCAAAACTAGAAAAGAAAAGTTTTTAAAAATTCAAGAAAATATCCAAATATAGTGGGATCATAAATTTCATTACACAAAAAAAAAGAGATCAAGATTTTTACATATATAAATTATTTGCATGGAGATGGTATGTGTTTTAATTATCGACCAGACTTACGTCTCTTTAACAAGTTAATATATGTAACCTCTTCTGGAATCAATTTGACGTCATGCGAACGTAACACTGATGCAGTATGATAATAGTCTACTAGTTTATTAAGACTGTTAAATTTGAGATTCCAGAGAAAGAAATTGTGTTGAATATCTCGAAGGACTTTAAAATGATGAATCCGATCAGGGCATTTAACAGTTAGGGAGAAACCATGTGGAGTACTTTCGCTGATTCTGATCAGAAAGGCCCCATTATGTTTGCTAAGAAGGATTTTTTCAGAAGCTTCTCGAGTTATTCGTCCATAGAACCAACCAGGTATATTCGTTTTTATATAATTTTTAGGTATAAAACCCACTTTCCCATCAAGTTCTGCTCGGTACCAATTCAAGTCACTATCTAAATCAAGGATGTTTATGGATTGGCCTTTCTTGAAGCTAAGTTCATCATCGGCGGTAGCTTCGAAGTTATATTTAGCAAATCCTTCCATCTCCCAATCAGGATAAGAATAGACACATGCCACTACTGAAAAAATAAATCCTTTTTCTCTTGGTTAAGATCTATATAAAAAACGTTTCTAAAAAGGATTCCAATTCAATCGCACTATTCAAACAAAAACTCTTAACATTTAATTGAAATTCGATTTAAATAAAATTTTAATTCTGTTTGATATTGTAAATTAAAAACTATTTTTCTTATTTAAATTTTCTAAACGGATTATTTAAAAATAAAGTTAAATTAAAAATAGATCTTTATCCAATCTTTTAAAAACGATGATATTTTTATTTTTTTTACATAGTGATTAATAAAAAACGAAAAATCAAACATTTTTTTTAGTTCATTGGTCTTTATAGATAAGTAAATATTACCTAGTAATATTAGCATTTTTATTACACCAAGTGCGGGATAAAGAGGGTCATGTAATTCCTGATCCCAAAATCCCAAAAAAAGCTAAAAATTAGTAACCGTCAAAACTACCTTTTGCTCCTAACTTAAAAAATTTTCTGGGAGGAGCCTCAGATTCCTCCACTTCGCTGCGATGCCTTTCAAACCTTCAGGTATGACGTGTTAAAACAAAATTTTGCTCCTGATCCACAAGGTGTTTTCTCTCGGCCTTACCCTCAAGTAAAGCCGTTGTCTGATAGCCATTGATCGGCATCCGATTAAATTACTTTAATTTCTATCTTTAATTTCTCTTGTATATTTATTTTAGCTGTCTAATTTACTAATCTATATTTAGGTCCTTTCATTCACTCCATTCACAAGAGTGTGTCCTTCTAGTCCAAATCTTGAGGATTTGCTTTTATTGAATTGTGAATCAATCATACAATAAAAAGAGGTTGTTTCATTCAAATATATATCAAAAAATATTACTTTTTATCATCAAGACTGAATGGGATATTTTAGATCTCTTCCGAATTCGACTGCCTGAGAAGCATATTGTGAAATTCGTTAGGGTGTTAAAGTCCAAAAACAATTTTTATTTTTGTATCTAATTTTTTTGACAAAAGGACCAAAAGACCTGATGACCAGCTACCTCACGCAATCAGGAAGAGCAAGAGTAAGAGTGTAGAAAATCAAAAACAAGCTTTAATAAGATGTTTAGAGATTGTTTTGTGAAAAATAGTGGCAGAAAGATTGTTGTCGCGGGAACAAAAGAAGACTGGAATTGATTAGTTCTCCTAATTACAAGTCATAACGAGATAAAGATGGGGACGATGTTTCCCTTGTGTTTCTGAATAACGTTACTTATTTCGGAAGAGTTTCGTTCAAGGTAATATCTGTAAAAAATTATCAGTGCGTAGACACACACTCTATGCTCCAAAGCCCGTAGTAAGAGACGAACAGATCAATCTGAAAGCATGTCTTTGAATCGCTTCCAGAGAAAAGAGAGCGTACTGAAAGACTTTTCTACACTCGAGGCTCAGACGAATCGGAGCCTTGTAAAGGGTTGTAAGTTGATGAGGGGTGAAATGACTCTTGGATCTGAATTATGTTTTTTATAATATATTTTTTAAATTTTTTTGAATATTTTCTTTAATTTTTAAGAAAAAAGTGACACTAGTATTCTAAATGTCAGATTAAATAGAATTTAATAAAGACATTTTTTTTATATATTTTTTGGAATGAGAAAAACATTTTCTCTATAAATTTCAAAAAGAATAAAATACCTTGGTTTTGGGTTGAATTATAAGTACCAACATTGCAATATAGATTGTCGCTATTATTTGAAGTAGTTATATTACTATAAATAGATTGAGATGGCCCAATATTACTCAATTTGGCATTTTGAGGTTGAGGCTGAGGAGTGATATTGCAATAAGTAGCGTTGCTTAAAATGGCTAAAAATAAAAATATATCCATTATAAGTATTCTGACAAAAAAAATTAAATAAAAAAGTGAATCTTATTTTATTCAAAATTTTCAAAACTTAAAAAAATTTTACGATCTTAAATTATTTATTGTGCCTTAAATTAGTAAATATCCAAAGACCGCATAATGGATAGTTTCTAAGAAATTTGGTGAGTAAAAATGCTCATTTTTAAAATATATAATTATTTATTATAGGAGTAGGAGTTTGGACCCCTTTTATGATTTTTTTTGCGTTTCTATTTTCGTTTAAAGGGATGCCTAATAAAATAAAATAAAATAATTATCTTTATTTTATATATATATAATTTTTTATTTTTAATTATAAAAGGGTTATGTGTTTTAATTCATTTATTTATTTAACCTAACCGTTTAACCTATCCACTTTATTTATTTAATTATTTTTGTTTACAGTTTGGACTGGGCACTTAAAGCTGTAAAAAAAAATATTCATTTCCACTATTTCTTATTTTTTTTTTACTGCAACCTTCTTGTTTGGAAAGGGCAAAATTATATTCTGCAATTTACCTTAAAGGGGGAATGGAACGTAAAACATTGGGAACTAGTGGGTTAAAGGCTTATGAAAAAGTCCAAATTTACTGGTCAGATTTCAACTAATTTTTACTTAAGTTATATATCCCTTAGTATTTTTGATTTTATTGAAATCTATACAATAAAATATCAGAAACTATGTTTTTTGGACTCTGTGGAGTGTGAAAGAAAGAAAAGAAATCTAATATTCCAAAACGTGGACCAATTTATTAGGTTTTACAATTATAGGCGAGGATAGGAGGCAAGGAAAGGTGTCTCAAACCCCTCTAGCTCCCTTACTATTCCTTCGCCTATCCCTTCAAATTTTTTCTATGGAGAATTTTTTAGTCAAAAACTTTTAGATTTTTGAGAGGGAGACTAAATTATACAAAGGAAAATGTGACGTGGCCGAAAAAAAAAAATTTTATTTCAAATTTTCTATGAAATATTTTCGAAATTATATGAATATAATATATTTATATATTATATAATTTTAATATATTATTAATATGAATTTTTTTTTAAATCTCATCAAACAATAATTTTAATTTTTATAAAGTATAATAATAATAAACTAATGATTAAATATAATATATTCTCATGCAAAAATTTTAAGAAATAAAATATTAGGAAAAATACCTTGGCATGGGGGTGGTATATTAGTATACAATTGCTGTTGGCTTTTTTCTAAATTTGAACCCTGTAAAAGAGTGCTGAATGAAGGTTCACATTGATTATTTAAAGAATAACTTTTTGGAACCTAAAATAAAAATTTTTAATAATTAAAACTAAAAATAATTAAAAGAATTAAATTGGTAGTTTGGGAATTTACCAAAGGTTGAGTCTTTTTCGGCTTGGGAGGGACCGCTGGCCCCACTTTTTTTCCAGTGGAGATTTCATTGTTTAATTCCAGGTGACTCGTCATTTTTTTGTTGAATTCTTAAATATAAAATCCAAAAAATAATATATAAATTTCTAGAAATAACTTTTTAATACAAATATATTATTTACCTAAAAGAAAATTAAGATAACAGATTATGATTCATCGGATTGAAATGTTTGCTCATTATATCATGTTTGCTTTAGCTTTAATATATATTTAAGAAATAATATATTAAGATATACTTACGGAAAATATATTGAAAATTATAATAATAAAATTTTTTAATTTAGGGGAAAAAGTATAAAATTTAAAATTGACAATAGAAATTAATTTACATGACATTAAGTTTGTGAAGATAGCTGATATATTTGATATATGATGAAGTCAGCAGTTTCATTAGAATTAAAAAAATTTAAAAGAAATATTAAAACACATAATTACTATGAATGAGAAAATATAAATAAAAAATGTATTATTATGAAAATAAACATTCATTTTTCTCTAAAAGTGGATTTACGTTTTGTTTACAGTTGCCATCTGAAGCACGGTGAAGCTAGCGGCCGATTTCTTTAATGGCAACGTTGCATTGCCCGCCATGAATAAAAACATACGGAAAATTAATTTATAATAAATAATTAATATCTCCATTATTATTGGGTTAACTAACTAAAGCGGAATTTCGTATGAATAAAGAATATGAGATAGGGAATGTAATACTATAGAGAAAAATAATAAATTAATCAAAGAAATAAATAACAAAGAATAGAAAAAATGACTAAACATGAGCAGGATTTTTAATTAATTAATAACTCCTAAAGTAGATGATGTGCACTAATGGAAATTTGCATGAATATTTTTTATTGAATTATGAATCGAATGATATGTCGTTTACCGGGGTACCACCCGTCAGAGAGGGTAAAAAAAAATAAAAACCACCCTTTCTATAAGGACATTTATATCTACTATACTAAGCGATATGCCCTAACGAAACTGTTTTTTCTTTTGGAATATTAATGTCATCTAAATCGCAAACCTTGCTCACTTGCAGGGATTTAGATGATATTAATATTTTGATTTTTTTTTTCAAATGAAATACAACTGGTGGATGGATTGCATCAAAATCAAAAAATAGTTTCGTTAGGGCACATCGCTTAGTATAGTAGATATAAATGTCCTTAATGAAAGGGTGGTGTCATCTGAATAAATCCCTTCAATTAAGCAGGTAATTTATTCTTAGCCTCTTCTCATTGAACGGCTTTGCTTTTATTTGAAAGAGAAAGGAATTTTGCCAATTGTCTTTTTATTTAAATTATAAGAACTTCTTGCCATGGTTCATCTCTACTTGGTACCTTGTTTTTGAAGCTTTTTTTAATAAAAAAAAATCCGCCCTTAAATTTGCTTGAAAATAAATGATTTTTGAATTGAGTAGAAAAAAAGGATCGAAAAAAAAATAGTTCTTGTTCACTTCTAAAGAGTCGTTCGTGATCAAATTGCTATTCACATTAAATTAAAAAAATAATAAAATCTCTTTTTGTTTCTATGCAAAGCGTTAAAAGAGAAAGAAAGTCTAAGGCAAGACCAATGGGCGGAGCTTGTGAGTAAAAGGAATGAGTCAACAATGGATAAAAATAAATAATAAAATATTGTTGAAAAATAAAAAATTAAGAGTTTTTAGAAGAATTGAATTGGATTGAAAAAAAATTAAATAAAAAGAGAGAGTCTAATGGATTTAACACCGTTTCTCAAATGGGTCTTTGTGTACCATCGTTTATAATTGAATAATTCTAATGGCTTTTTTTTTAACAAAAATAGAATCTCAATTGCAATTCAAGAATGGTATCTAAAGTATTAAAAAAATTCTATTTGGGTTTAAAAACAAGGATCTAAGATGTTAAAAGAAATGTCTACTTGATTTTAAAGAATAAGATCATCTAAGATATTAAAAATTCAAGACTAGGGTCTAAGATATATTAAAAAAAAGTAATTTTAAGTTTCAAGAGTGGGATCTAAGATATTTAAAAAATTTCTATTTGGAATTCAAAACAAGAATCGAAAATGTTAAAAGAAATTTCTACTTGATTTTCAAAAATGGGATCTAAGATAAGTAAATAATTATTCTACTTTTATTTCAAGGCAAGGATCTAGGATTATAAAACTGATTTTATTATATAATGAGGGAGATCTGTTTGCGTATTCCATTTCAACATCTATGAGAGTTGGAGAATTGGAATTTTGCATTACAAGTAGAGAAAAATTCAAAGAATCCAGAGCGATGGTCAAATTTTATATGCTGCCAATGGATGACGAGATACCGCGGCACGACACATTAACGCATTCCATTTTAGCATCTATGAGAGAGATGGAGACTTGGAATTTTACATTACCGATAAGAAAATAATAATAAGAATACAGAATCCTATAACCCCTATTTTATTTTTTATTATTTCATTTTTTTTTAAATATTAATTTTAGTGATTATTAATTTTATATATATAAGACCCAAATGGTTACCAATCAATACTGATTTTATTTTTTCTATTTTTTATTAAAATATATTTGTGAAGGTTAGTGGCCTTAGTCCCCAAAGATACTTTAAATAATAAATAAATAAATAAAGAGAAAATAAAAATATTGATCATCTACTTAAGAAATTTATATCCCGAATCCCACTTAATCAATTATTAAAAAAACTCAATAATTAGTAATTTTTTTTTATATTTTAAGCAAAAAGATAGTGATTAATAAAATAAGAAAACAAGAACCTAAGAATAGACTATTAGGTGACCTTGGAGGAGAGAGAGAGAGTCTTCGTGTCGG
>JAAAKE020092077.1:0-20464 GCA_010014785.2 Anisolabis maritima | reverse complement strand
GTCCGTCCACTCCACCTTGGTCGTTGTTCGTTGCCGGGTCGTCGTAGAGTACCGTTAGGTCCCCCGGCAGCTGTACGTGAGTCTGTATCCGAACCAGACATTCCACCGGGGGTGTTGCGCGTTCTCTTTACGAAAACCGCTGTCCGTCAGGACGTAGTTGACGCGGGTGATTAGCCCTCACCAACCCCCTGGCATTCAGGCCAATAGGCCCCAGAAGCGCCACTCAGGCTGCCAGCAGGCTTGCGCCTGTAGACTCCGGAGGGAAGGGACGCCAAATTCCCTTTCAGTCAGAGACTGCCGGACCCTTATTATATTATTATTATTATTATTATTTGCGAAAATGCAAGCCAGGCGGCTGAAATTGTGAATGGTGTTTATGGTCCCAATACTGTCACAGCCAATCACGCGCTTTATTGGTTTCGTCAATTCCGTTCCAGTAATTTTGATTTTAAAGATGTACCTCGCACAGGAGGGTCCGTCGTCGAAAATCTCGATTAAATCATGGAAATGATCGAATTTGACCGGCATATTAGCAGACGTAGTATCGCCCCGAAGCTGAAGATCGACCACACAAAACAGTTTTAAACCATTTGCATAAAGTTGGATTCAAAAAGAAACTCGATGTTTGGGTCCCACAAGAATTGACGCAAAAAAAAACATAATGGTCCGAATTTCCATCTGCGAAGTCTTGGCCAAACGGAACCAAATCGAACCATTTCTGAAACGGATGGTGACTGGGGATGAGAAATGGGTTATATACGACAATATTATGCGAAAACGATTGTGGTCAAAGCGCGGCGAAATGGCTCAAACTAGGATTAACGGCCAGGAATGTTTTTCTGTGTGTTTGGTGGGACTGGAAAAGAATCATCCACTATGAGCTGTTTCCATATGGCCAAACACCAAATTCGGACCTCTACATTCAACAATTGGACAGTTTAAAGCTAGCAATCGACTAGAAGCGGCCAGAATTGGCCAATAGAAGAGGAGATGTGTTCCATCAGGGCAACGCCAGGCTACCTAAGTCTATAGTCTCTCGCCAGAAACTCTGGGAACTTGGTTGGGAAGTTTTGATGTATCCATCTTATAGACCGGACATGGCACCAAGCGATTACCATCTTTTTTGTCAATGCAAAACTTCCTTGGTGATAACAAATTGCCCTCAAGAGGATTGAGAAAATCACTTAGTCGAGTTTTTTGCCAATAAAGACCAAGGCTTCTTTGAAAGAGGCATCATTAAATTATCTTTAAAATGGCGACAAATTGTAGAACAAAACGGTGCATATTTGACCATAATCGAACAATCCTAACTATGTCAAACAAAGCCTTGAAATAAACGAAAAAATAATGGATTTCTTTTTCCCCAACCTAATATATATTATCACCATCGCTATCGTTATTAAAGAAAAAGAAATCCTTGGATAAGACTACAGGAAGACTCAGGACTTTTGATTTATTCATAGCTTTTGAGTTTATGTGAGTCTGTCATGTAATGGTTAGGAATTTTACTCCATGTTCTCTTAAATCGTTAGAATATTATTTTAGAATAGAGCGCGCTCTACCATGCTCTGCTTCGAGATCATATACCCAAAAGCAGCTGTATGTGTATTCTGGTCTTTGGTAAAGACTGTGATATATTAGCCTGTTATACCTATCTTCTATGATATTTCTAGAGATCCTTTTATTTCCTTTGAGATATGCGTATATGGCCTTAGCATCCGATACGATCGGACATCATTACTAACTAACTTATTTTAGAAGAAAATACGCATGTGGAGGTGCCGTGTCAATTTGACTACTTGAGCGTTTTTTTTTTTTGACAAAAATACGCAGAAACATTTTTATTTAAGGATTCGGAGAAATAAAATCAGGCTTGTGTTTTATTTCTGCGAATTCTTAAAATCGAATTGTTATATTATATTTTATGGAATGATATTAATTACCACCCATAAACAAACATCCTTGAAAAAACTACCTTAAATGAGAGCAGGGAACACAAATTTTAAATTCGATAGTTCAATTTAATTTTTTAGGCGAGTACATAAATTTTACCTATTTAGCCTTAAGCTTTGCTCAACGCTAATAGAAAGTAAAAAAGAATATGATAATATTTTGATTTGCTTAAGCTTTACCTGAAGTTCTAGAGCAGGGTCCTGGATTCCCTGAGCGATTTTATGCGCATGCTGGAATGACTCAAGTGCCTTGCAGAAGCTCGCTAGCTCCAGATGAACGGAAGCAAGAGCCAAGTGCACTAAACCGGCTGTTCTACATTGGTCGCATTCGTTGTATAAAGAATGTCGAGCATACGATAGGGCACGCTCTAGGCCGCCCATTCTGCAAAGAATCAGTAGACTAAAATTATTGGCAAAACTAGTGGCTATTTCAGTATTAAGTTTTTAATTTACTTCTTTTTATCAATTATTTATTCTTTGAATAAAATCCAATTAAAAAATAATGATGCCCGAGACGAGGTATAAATGACTGGGTGTGTAAGGCTTGTAATACAGTATATAAAATGAGCATTCAGAGCGCTTTTTTAAAAGTAACCTTATATTTTCAAACAGTGTGACAACTAAAAATTTCTTGAAAAAAGGTAATAAAAGAAGTTGTTAAATAAATGGTGGTCATAAAAAAAAAAGCAAAATTCTATAAAATTGGATTTATTACTATGTAATATCACACAACTAGACACAAGCAGTAATGTAATAGCCATTATAAAGCTTTATTGCTTTAATTTTAAATTTAGAATATAACGGAGAATATTATTAAGATCTCACTTTTTATGATAGAACAATTCTGTTCTAATATATCGTCAGAATATGGAATAAAAGGATTCTCCCCTTTTGAGAGAAATTCTGTCAAAATTTGATGGCTGAATTTTCTATAACAAATCAAAAGTAATAAAAGTATGGGCCTCCAAACACCTCCCACTGTAAATCTCCAAAAAAAAAAATATATTTATATATAATAGAGAGTGGGTTAAATAAAATTTTAAACCATATTGGAAATGATCAAAAAATATTATTTTATATTCTTTAGAATTTATTTTAAACTAGAGTGATAAATAATTTATTATTAGGATGATCATTTTCAAATAAAAATATTCATAATTTTTTTTTATTCTATAACAGCTTTGTTTAAATATTTATATCAAATAAAACTTATTCAAAATCAAGGAGCCATATTTAATGATTTTTATCCATATTGATATAAATTTTGTCTCTATGAAGACTCCCCTACCCTGAAAAAATATATTGTCCACGGTCCTGGTATATATTGCAATGACCAAATGGCCGTCTTAAGGCATGCAGGTACCCAGGGCTAAGAATATGAAGCGCCCTTTATTTGAAAATTGAATTTTATATGATCACCAAATTATTTGATTATATTGTTAATAGGTATTATAGTTATAGGATAGGCATAATGGCGTAATAGATATTTTAAAAAATATTACCTTCCGAAAATAAATGTTTTGGCGGGGACCGACTTAAACTATCAATAGTAAAGATTAATTTACTTCATAATCAAACTTCATTAACCTCATTCTAAATCTTTGCTAACGAGATACTAGTTGATCAATAGACTTTTCTCCCAACAACGAGAAGTGGCGACACTCCCAACAACAAGGGCGTGGCAACAAGGTGTCTATAGATTTAAATTATGAGGAGGAGTAAGCAGCCAAAGGATGAGCTGCTCCTTCCGTGCCGAGGTGCAATAGGTGCAATACACCAGAGCAGCACAATTTCGTGGGCGGCACAATCGACTTGTAATCATAATAAATTGAAATTAATAAACAAAAATAAATATTTAGAGATGGATGGGAAAGTTTTAAAGAAAACTTTATGAATAAGAGAGAATCTTAAATGATTTTTCTGTTATAAAAGCTAGAAGATCATCTTTGTATAATAAATAAATAATGTCTCCTGTTATTGTTATATTATTATAATTTTCAAATTTAAATATCTTGTATATCATTATTTTGTAATGCTGTGTTATTATATTAAAATATAAGGCTTCTGTAATCTAGATTTTTTTGTGGGTTGCACAATAATCTTGCAACCGGACTGCATAAATCCATGGAACGGCCCTGTTTCTATATAAATAAAAGCTCAATTTTGTTGTAAGATTTTGGAATATCACTCAACTTAAAGCTAGAAAGACATTAATTATTTTAAGATGAAAATGTTAATAACAATAAATTATTTTTTAATTTAATATAATATGTTGGGGATTTTGATATGATGTGTGAGCACACATAGACATATAAGCATAAGGAGATAAATAATATTTAGAAATAAAACGAAAGTAAACGTCGGGTTTGACGATACATATATTAAGAGAGAAAATTCTCGATGTATATATACATAGATACGTGGGTTACCTTTTATACCTATTACGGGATTGCACTAAACTAGTGCTGCTGACACTTCTATCGTAAAGTTTGTCATTTTTGATGGTATACGTATTCAAAACGTTTTGACATGCGAGCGCTATTTGTGTAGTTTACAATAACTTGAAAAAATTCATCTCGGCTAAAAATGGAATTAAATGGTGAACATTTTTGAGCGATTATTTTTTACAACTTTAGACGTGGATTAACTCAACAACAGTGCATCGATGAACTTAATTCGACTTTTGGCGATGAACCATCATCAAGATCTATTGTTTATCGATGTTTTGCCGGCTTCAATCGTGGGCGTAGTTCGGTTAAGGACGAATTTTGTGAAGGTCGTCCGAAATCGGTTGTTGTTCCGGAAAACATTGATGCTGTGCGTGAACTGATACTACAAGATCGTCATGTGACTTATCGTGAGATTGAAGTATCCTTGGGCATTAGTGGGACCAGCATACATTCAATAATACATTAACATTTGGCATTCAAAATGATTTGTTTTTGATTTCAAATCCCGAAATATAAAAGGCAACCTTCGTAAAGAGATATATAGATATATAAAGATAATAATGAAAACACATACAATAATAATGGTAAACCAGAAAATTATATATATATATAAAATGAACAAGATATAAGAGATATATATATATATATAGAGTGAGGCACGCGTTCGTCTATGTGATGTTACGGTACAGTTTCATTAGTGTGTGAGTGATGAAATTAAATTTTTTGGTTGCAAGTCTTTCTTTTCGACCCAGTAGGTTCACAAAAATACAAATAAATTGAAAAATTTTAAATATGTAATTTGTAATTGCATTTGGGATTTGGGAATGCGTCTTGGCAGAGAAAATGAAATACGATGATGCTCACGCGAGGGAATGTTGTGGATAAATAGTTTTATTTTGAAAATATAGAATAAGAGTGAATTGAGAAAATATTTAGCTTTATCATGTAATAAAAAATAAAATTTATTTGAAAAAAAAAAATATTTTTATTTCTTTAATTTCTTTTTTTTTTTTTTTTTGTGAAAAAGGATAAAAAATAATTTTTTATATATCAACTCTTAATATAGATTTTTGGCTTCATAAATATTACAATTATATATATAAATTCCCCCCCCCCCCCCCTTTAATTTAAGAAGATATCTCAGTTTTGATACGTACAATCCCCTGAGTTTAAAAAAATGGGTCTTGCAAAATGGTCTGTCTGTGTATGTGTATGAGTTTTTAAATAAGATTTCTCAAAAACTAAATAACATACTGGGCTTAAATTTTATATTTACTAGCTATCCATGTTTGTGCCTCGAAGCTTTTGAATAAACGGGTACTTTACTAATGTACTTTTCTAGTTTTTTAAATTTTTTCAAAATTCGCTGTAACGATTTTGATTAAGATTCATATACCTTTTTTATTTTCTCTTATCCATATATAGGTATATAATATCGAGTGAGCAAGTATTTCGATCGCAAAAAAAATTGATATAGAGATTTCAACAGAAATATACTTTTTTCTCTAAGTCTAAAAAAATGGGTCTCGCAAAATAGTCTGTCTGTCTGTGTGCCTGTGTGAACAAAAATGAAAAAATGTTCGAGGCTGAAATTTTATATTCAAGCTAGATACTCATGTCGCTTGCTCCTCGAAGTTTTTGAATAAAATCGCCCAACGGGTACTAGTATTTTACACATTTTACAATTTAAGGTTCCTTTTGAACGTGCTACTGCGCTCCTCGCTTGCGCACGCTGGCTTGCCAGTCATATTTTGAAAAACAAAGTAGGAGTCATATGAAATTCTCATTTATTAAACAAAATAAATTCAAGTTGGTTGTACATTGAACGGCTACCTTTGGCTCGGGTCAAAAATCTGTGTGATAGCTCATCACTCAGGTTTCTTTATCTTAAGTAAAAGAAAGAGTGTAGTGGCATCAGTTTTTTTTTTTAACACTTAAGGGCCACAAAACCTGATTTCCCGTTGACATAGAATTTTTTTGGTGTTCTCAATACTTTGCAATGATAAAATTTTTTTGGGTTGTTTCCTCTTGTTTTTTTTTTTTTTTTTTTTTTTTTAATTTTAAAAACATATATATTATCCTTTTTTTTATTAATAAATTTTTATTTTTAATATGAATTTTTTTAATAAGGAATTCTAGTGAATATTCTTTTATACTAAATAAATAAAAAAAATAATTTTTTTACAAAATTTCAAAAAATCGCCTACTCCCTTCCTCTTCCCCAAATTGAATGCCTCCTCGAAGCAGCCCCGAAATAAGGAAGTCATTCGGCGGCCTCGAGTCGATCGGTTCATACCATTTTCAGATATTTGAAGGCCTGAGGTCGGCCGAATCACACCAGCGAAATACTATCTTCAGCGATCAGCTGTCTGGCATACCAGACCGTTCGACAGCCTCATTAACAGCTTTCGTTGTCGTGAGGACATCACATCACCGCCGACAACGAGGTTCAATATTTCATTTTTTTTTTTGTGCACAAATTATTTAATTTTTTGTTCTCTAAAAATTTTTTATAAAAATATTTTTTTTTCAATTTTTTTTATAATTTATTGATTGTAGTCAGTTGCTATTGGAGGCTGATAAAGGAAGTAGAAGGTAGATTGCATTATTATAATATACTCGCATATTATATCATTATAACACCACACAACACTCACTATAAAAGAAAAAGAATATATCTATACATACAATATTATATCATGTATAAGTAATCATGACAACTTTGGGTATGATCACAAATAGCCAATAAGTGACTGAAGATGGATCAAAAAATTTCGTCCGAAACGTCTACTTTCGACTTTTGGTATCCAAGGGCTTCTTTTTTGTTGCTGTAATCTGCCTTCTTCCTTTTTTTTTTTTTTTTTTAAGTAAATTCCAAATTTTAATTCAATTAATTTTCTTTTATTTATATAATTTTATAGAATTCCTTAGACATTTTTAAAAATCTTATTCAAAATTCTATTTTTTTTTTTAATTAAACAGCAGAATCTGATACTCCCCTGATTAACGTTTCCAACTATTTGGATACCGTTTTGACTTACTCTTTATACTATTTATTACATTTATAAGTAAGAAAAAGTAAAAATTTTAGTCATTGAGGAGGAGGGAAACTCCAACCTCTCACCTCGTAAATTCCTACTTTTTCAAAGAATGTATAATATAATATTCCAGAAAATTATCTCATTACTTTAAATCGTTTATATAATGTAATATACTTTCTTTCTTTCAATTTTCTTAACATAATTTATAATGAGAAAATTTTTAAATTTAAAGTAGTTAAAGAGAACTTAATCCATCTAAGGTTAAGTTTCGCTTTGAATTAATTACCGTATTTCCCGGTTCAAAAGACGCACTTTTTTTAGTCCAAAATATGCCCTAAAATCAGCCTGCATCATATGGGCCAAGGGTATAAATATTGAAATATTGGAATTAAATGTGGATTTGTAACAATGATAACCAAAGTGAAAATAACTACGTTTATGATTTTAGCAGCAGTGATGACAAATTTCTGGAATTCTACAATGAATAAATGTTGATGTATTTGCTAATTTTTTAATGTAACATTTCCGTTTTCTTTGTATAAAGTGTTATTATTAAAATAGGTGCTTTGATCCTTTTCTGTCTGATCCAAGTATTTTTCGTTAATTCTACCCTGATAAATCAGAGTACATCTTATAGGTCGGGAAATACGGTACTTTCTCTAATTTCTCCTCTCTGCACCGAAGATTTCCTACCTTTGATGGGCTCGTGCCAAGTTGAGATAGGCCTCAGCTCGTAAATTTGGCGAATCCAGTTCCTCGGCTATCCCCAATTGGCGATGAGCAAGCTCCAAAGACTCTCTGACACAAACAAATTTCAATTAAAAGATATACTTTTTTTAGTATATTTGAAAAAAAAATTTTATTTAAAGATATTAACGCACACGATGGGAATAGCCACGTTTTAGATTTAAACCTCCCATTTTTAAATTTTTTTAGAAACTACAGTAAAATATTTATATGCATGTGGTTATATGTTATAATATTTATTAAATCATGTTTTTTTTTTTTTTTTTTTTGGGGCCTCAATCTGTCTATTCCCCGAGTCGGAATGTTTGTGGATGTCTCTGAGGCTTGTGTTTGCTTTTGTGTTCTTGGAAGTGGGTGGTTGAATTGGGTTCTAGGAAGTCAAAATTTATTCAACAGCTGATGGAAAGGAAACAGCAATCCACCCCAGTATAATCAAAGAAACTATTCACTGAAAAAAGAAATTTGGAAAAATGTCTGAAATATCTACCATTTCGGCTTTTCAGAGTAGATATTTTATTGCTGCCACCTTCTAAAGGCTAAATATTATTTAGAATATTATTATCTAATAAAATATTTAAAAATAAATTGTAGGTCTTATTTTGGAAATAACTTCGCGGTTGAATGATGGAGTGTCGGTTAGTGCGTTATTTGGGTGTGGTTTGGGTTGACTCTTGGATCTAAATCTGCCTACTCCGGGTGTTCAAGGTGTTACTTAGTCGCTTGCTTGAAAGCAAAGATCCGGCTCTGGAGCGATTCACGGCCCTCGTAAACTCTGTGGAAGGAGTGGGGATGGGTTTGGCTTTGGTTGGTTGAATTGGTTTGGGTTTGTGTTTTGGTTATATGTGTTTGTATTGATTGAACCTTGGTGGAATGTATTTGTTTAAATGTCGTAGCCCTAGATTGTGTTTTGGTTGTGTATGTTTATGTAGGTAGGTTATTGGTTGGGGGTGTTGTTCTGTTTGTCTCTGTCTCAGTGTATGCCTGTTTTATTATGAATATTAATGGTTCCCATGCTATTGATAGATTTCGAGCGTCATCTCTCTTGTTTAGACTTTTAGCTCGTTTCTTGATCTCAATGGTTTCTCGTCTGATATGGTGTTGAAATTGTCTATGGATGCTAGTGTCTTGCAGTGATCGAAATCCATGGTTTGTCGTGTTTCGATATGATGGCTGATTTTGAGGTTCTTTAATCCTATCTTAGGATCGTAGATCCTGAATTGGACACGTCTGTTTGGCCTATGAAAGAACAATGGCATTTGGAACATGGTATTTCGTAGACTCCGGGGGATTCATTTGGGATTATGTCTTAAGGATTTGTGAGCAGGTTTGAGTTTTTGATGTATGGTGAAGATCGACTTTATATCTTTCTTTTGGTGAATACGACCGAATTTGTATGTAATGCCTTTGATATATGGTAGGAATGCTTTGTATGTGTTGGGGGTTTTGGTTTTTCTTCCTTACATATTGGGTTGGTGCATAATTATTGCGGCTTTTTTTAAACAAATTTTATTCAACAAAAACAATAACAACATTTAACAAAAACATCTTTAAATGATTATTCCGGAGCATATTCACCATCTAGTTCAATTACTGCTTCCCATTTGCTTGGCTGCCGGTCAATTCCATGGGCGAATAAGTTGCTGTTCTTAGAGGCAATCCACTCTTTGACGACGGCCATCAAGTCATCCAAGTCGACGTAAACGTTGTTCGCGAACCAATTTTCCAGCAATCAATTGACGTGATAGTCCATAAACGCTTTTGTGGGAGAATATGGCGGATGAGAAACCAAACCTTATTGGCGATAGATTTGTCGACACGACGCTCAACATGTGGATGCGCATTATCATAAGATGATGGTTCTTTTTGCGCTGTCTTTTCGTCTCGATTGCAGGATGAATGCGGTCAAGTTGAGCCAGATAGACGTCGCTGTTGATATTTAATTGTCGCTTGCCGTTTTTGTCCAGAATCCGCCACTATTGTCGGTCATCGTCGTCATTCCATCAATAACAAATCCCGTTTGAGATGATTCCGCTTCTGTCCAAAGACCAAAGACACCATATTGCCTTCTTACAGTGGATGCCTTTCGGTATTCCTTTGGGTGAAACACCCGACGAAACGCAAACCTTTTCTTTTGGCGTTTTTGAAAACAAGCCACGATTCATCCTTAGTGACGAGATTCTTCAGGAACGGAGTTTGCTCGTTTCGTTGTAGCAATTCGGTAAAAAATCGGACACGTTCGACTTTGATGTTATCGGAGAGTTCGTATGGGACCCATCCAGCCAATTTCCATACTTTCCTAAGCTTTTTGAGACAACGAACGATGGTCGAATGGCCAACATTGAAGTCTTCGGTCAACATTCTCGTGTTCAAGCTTTGGTCCACTTCCACGGCTGCCAAAAGTGCCTGGTCGTCGAAATTTGATGGTCGACCTCTTCCTTCATCTGCGAGGTTTGTATCGTCCGATTTGAACTTCTTGAACCATTTTTCAACTTGGCTTTTGCTGATTGTTCCTTCGAAAAAAAGTTCGTTGAGATCGCGAAATGATTGTGATGCATTCCAACCATTCTCGAAGTGGTAGAACATAATATGGCGATTATGGATAGAATTTTCAATGCGCATTTTCACTAACTGAAAAGAGTGGATTATTTTTATGAAAAAGAATTTTAAAAAACGCCAATTTTTAAAGAAAAAAAAAAAACCACAATAATTATGCACCGACCTAATATATGTCTCATTATTTGTTTTTTGTTGTATCCGTTTTGTGTTAGTGATTGCGTTAGTGTGTTAATTTCGATTTGTCTGTTACGGTTGCCTATGAGACTGAGGGATCGAGTGACTAAAGTGCGGATTAATGAATGTAATTGTGCTGAATGGTGATATAACTCTGTGTTTAGTTAGCGGTTTGTGTGTTTTGGTTTACGGTAGACAGTGTTTGCGAACCCTTGATCTGGAATTTTTGTAAATTGAAATGGGTTGGAAAAGTCTTTTTTCATTTGAATTGAATCTGGGGGTGTATGCTATTTAGGGGATAGGTAAGTATTTAAAGTATTATTGCCATATGGCCAAATTTTGAATGTGTCATCTACGTATCTCTGCCAGCATATGGGTTTGTAAGTGATATGTTGACTGTTTTTGTTTCAAAGTCATTCATGTATATTTTCGCTAACACGGGTGAAAGTGGAGATCCCATTGAGGCGCCACGGACTTATCTGTTAAATTGGTTTTGGAAAGTAAAGTATGTGTTTTTAGTGCAGAGTTCTATTAGGGAGATGGTTTCGGAAAAAATATCATGTTTTTGTTTGAGGATATTCAAGTTTTCTTGTATTGGAATATTGGTGAACAGGGATACGACATCGAAATTGACTAGTATGGTGTCTAGAGTAGTTTGGAAGTCTTGTAGACGTTCTAATAAATGGAATGTGTTTTTGACGTATTTGCTAGAGATTGTAGAATTTTGAGTAGATGTTGGACTAGTTGTGAGTAGGTGAGGGGAAGGTACTGAACATGGAACGTAGAGGGACTCCGGGTTTATGAATTTTCGGAAGGCCGTAGGCTTTGAGTATTCTAAAGGGATTTTTTCATAGTGCTATTTGGTTTTTAATGTCTGGGTCTAGGTGGAATAGCTCTCCATAATCGACTCTAGTTTGGAAGTCTTGTAGACTTTCTAAAAAATGGAATGTGTTTTTAATATAAGATGAGGCTTGTTCTACTAGTGATTGTAGAGTTTTGGCTAGGTGTTGAGCTAGTTGAGGCCCTGGAGTCAAACTAAACCAACCAACGCACTACACTACATCATCTAACCAACCACTTCCTAGAACCTAACAACCTAAGCCTCGGAGACATCCAGGTAGGTAGCAAGTAGGCAGATTGAGACCCAGTCAAATTTGGTCAGTGGATGTGGATGTGGTTTGGATTTCGCTCTCAGGTCTAGGGCGGGCTTGTTTGGGTGTTGTGTTGTTAGTGTTTTGTTTGGGTTGATTTCGATGCCTCAATCTGCCTACTCCTCGAGTCGTTGTGTGTGAGGATGTTTCTGAGGCTTGTGTTTGTCTCTGTGTTCTAGGTAGTGGTTGTTTAGATTGTTTTTTAGGAACTGTTTGATTGGATGATATGGTGACGGTTGTCGCGTTGGTTGGTTCGGCTCGGATCCGGGGCCTCAATCTACCTACTCCCCGGGTTGAGGTGTTGCTTGGTCGCTCGTTCGAGCTCAAGTGAACTTCACTTGAGTTCGAACGAGTCCCGCATTACCAAAATTAAAAACTTACCTTACTCTTGCTAGAGGTGAGTAACATTAGAGAAAAGTCCGAGTGGAAAGTATGTACGACAGGGTTGTCTAAAATCGATTATTAACCGATTTTTTTTTCTTAAAAATAATATATTTAAAAAAAAATAAAGCATCAATTGATTATAATCCATTAATCGATAATAATCTAAACTTCCTGAAATAACGAAATATAAGGAATAAGCAAAATTGTAGCAATTACAGGATCACTCTAAACTGATCACATTGTATTGACAGAAACCTCAATAAGACACTTCAAAGACTCCTTGATATCCTGGAAAAATACTGTCAAAAAACTAACCTCCTGGAAGTAAATACAAATAAATTCAAAATAGTCATATTCAATAAGACGGGAAGTAGAGGAGAGGTCCATTTTAAATACAACAATAACAAGATCGAAGTAGTGAAACGGATAGACTACCTGACATTATAGTTCTCATGGGCTATTCAAAACTGCAGCAAACAAATAATTAAAACAATTATTGATATGTCAAACGTAAAGCCAATAATGATTAAGATGAGAAATAATTCACAAAGAGGTCCAAGAGATAAATTATATAAGAATACTATCATAAATGCGCTCATATATAGAGCCGAGATTTGACTTTGAATTATGGCAATATAATTGAAAGACCCCGGATAAGATAGTTTACGACTTTCTACGTTTTAGGCAATACCACACCAGATTATATGGTCCAATGAGAATTCGAGAATTACAATAGAAAATAGTGTCCGTCCAGGTTTTCAGAAAAGCCCTTAACTCTCTGTGTAAAATCCTCTCCATTTCAGCAGAAACTCCCTCAAATAAATTTTAGCTGGCTGGTAGTAATGAGTGACATAAAAAACAAAATAGAACTGGATCGATAAAATGGAAAATGTGTTCATTATCTTGGGAAGAGAGAATATGCGAAATATTTAGGATCCCTAAATTTTTATGGTTAAATAGGAGCTATGCAATCTTCATCAACAATTTTTTATTTTATTCTGGGTTCCCTGTAACTTGGTGATTTCATATTCAATGAATGATTTACTCCTCTTATACATGTGTAATTATTGTATTTACTATAGAGTATATAGTGCATTTCTAATTTGGTTGTTTTGCTTTTCTCAAAATTCGCACTAACCATTTTGATTAAAATTCATATATCAATTATTTATTAGATAATCTTTGAAATGTATTAATCCTTATCCTTATAGAAAATTGAGTGGGGCCCACTTTATTTTTTTTCTTTTTGTTTTTTATTTTTTCATTTTTACTTCTTCTTACTTATAAAGTATTGTCATCGAGAATTTAAGTGACAAAAATGTTTTGAGGTCCCCTGAGTCTAACAAAATGGTCTGGGTCTGTGTCTGTGTGAACAAGATTGTTCAAAAACGAAAATATGTCGAGGCTGAATTTTTATATTTAAGCTACGTATCCTTGTCGCTTGTATCTGGAAGCTTTTAAATAAAGTCGACCAAACGGATAGTAATATTTTAGTGATGGAATTTTTTAGTTTTTTTTTAATTTTCTCAAAATTTGCTCCAACGATTTTAATAAAATCATTATATAAAAGTTATTTATTAGATCAACTTTGAAATATATTAACCCTTATCCCCCCCACCAAAAAATTTTTTGGGACCAACTTTACTCTTGTATGTTTTGGGTTTTTTTTTATTTTTTCTCTTAAATTACTCTAACGATATTTTTAATATCTTAGGTGACCTCAAAACATAAAATCTCTTTCAATGATAATGTTGCCTTCTGGCTAGTTCCTAGACACGCCGCAATCATTCTCGTACAAATGCCAACTTTTAAATTCTATCTATTACCAACTTTTGAATTATATTTGTAATTCGAATGTCTTGGCGCCATAGTTTGCCTACGAATCTGCGAATCTCGGACGGCCGGCCTGTTGTCAGGGCCGTTCCATGCCGGGGTGCAATGGATGCACCAGAGCGGCACATTGCGGTTGCACTTATTTCAAAGGTTTTTGTCAAGGTATGGCATAACAACCTCTATTCAAAACTCCCAATCATTGACTTCTCTCCGGATGTTTGTTTTTGGATCAGAAGCTTTCTAAATGATTGAAAGTTCTTAGTTGTTGTTGAGGAAGTTACTTCTGATCCTAATACAATCACTGCTAGAGTCCTCCAAGGTTCGGTATTTTCTCTCACCCTATTTCTTATGTACATCAATGATCTCATTACAGTGACCTCGATCCCCTTCACTGTTTTGCGATAGTACTCTGGTCGGGGAGAGTTTCCTCTACGTTCATTCGCCAGGATATTGTGTCTTTTATTAATGATGACCTCGGCACTTTGAAGAAATGCGGATCCCGTAACCTTATCACCTTTAATTCCAAGAAAACACAATGTTGCCAGTGTGAAAGATCCGACAGGCCCATCCCTCACTCACGGCAATAATAGTCTCGAGTTCAGAGACTCGCTTTCTGTTCGAGGTGTGATGATTTCTCGGAACTTTCCTTACCTCCCCAAAACTTACAATCTATAATCTTTCAAATCCTACCTCAACAAGCACATTTTAATGTTACCACTCTCTCCTACTCCTGTTCTTCATGGTTGTATGTGACCATTGGTTATTATAGGTCTGTTGGACCTTATTCTTTCATATCAAAAAAAAAAAAAAATTAGTGGAAATTGTTCAGCAAAATGGCCGTCTTTATATTCCTGGTAAATTCCGTTAACTAATGTGGTTAGGTTGGAGTCTGCCTAACAGATGTTCTATTTTATAATTTATAATAATTAAAAAAAAAAGAAGAAAAAAAATCTTAACGAGATAATTTTATTTAATGTATAAAAAAAAAAGAAAGGAAATTAAATTAAATTGTAATCAAAACCATAGAACTAGCTTGTTAGTGCTTTGAACTAGAGGCTACAGCATCACGAACGCCTAATCAAAAAAATATTTCCGGTCTAGTCATAATTTCCGTTCAATGCACTAGTGAAGCTACTAAAATTGTTATGTGACAAAATATTTTAAGGAAACCTTAAATCATTTATTCTTCCTAATTTTCAGTTCAGTGGAGAAGGGATGGATTCGAGGTAAATATACAAATTTTAAAATCGAAGTTTTTAAATAAAAATTTAATTACAAAAATAAAATAGAAGTGATGAGATACAAAACGAAGAATAGGTTGGTGTAATATTATACTCCCTCGGTTCCAAATTAGTTGCTACACTTGATCGTGCAAAAGGAACTGCTGTGACAAAAGTTGTAGAAGTTGTTGACAAAGAAGAAATACGAAAAATGATTATTGAAATGGTTTTGCCGGCTATACCTGAAAAATTTCGAGGAATACCTGGAAAATCGAGTCCTATATACATACAGCAGGACAATGCCAAACCTCATTTGGCAGTAGATGATCCGAGTATAATGGAAGAATGTTCAAAAGATGGATGGAATTTAAAACTACAATGTCAACCTCCAAATAGTTCGGACTTAAATATACTAGATCTCGGGTTTTTTTAACGCGATTCAATCAGTGCAGCATCAGATGGCCACAAAGAATATTGACGAGTTAATTGATGCAGTTAAATTTACTTTTCAAAGTATGGAAGTAGAAAAACTTGACAATATTTTTTTAACACTACAAACATGTATGGAAAACATGATTTCTGGCGGGTCCAACTCATACAAGATAACCCATCTCAACAAAGAAAAACTTCGTCGTCAAAATCTTCTTCCGTGCAGCCTGGCATGCACAATCCACAAGCTCTATTATGTGCAAGGAATTCTTTAAATATTTAAATTAACCTTATTGTATTTGCTACTACAATTATTATAAATCTGTTATTTTCATTCAAATTTTGTTTTTTTTTTCCTACTTTTCATAAATGTAGCATTTATTTTGGGAAAAATCTTTCTAAGCAACATTTTGAAACTAATTTGGCACGGATGCTGTACTTAGGAGGGAGTACTTGCCAAGCTAATATTAATGATTAATACTATATCAACCTAAAACCTAAAATCTCTGAAATATTTAAACAAAATTATAAAATCATTAGTACCAATAATCAGTAGAAAAATATTCAACTAATTTGGGACGGAGGGAGTATATTTTTTTATTTATTCCAAATAAATCGGTCAAGGACAAACAAAACAAGGAATTAAAAATAAACAGAATAAACAAAAAAAAAAAACTTATTAAATTATTATTATTATTAGACAAAGAAATAAAACATATGCGTTACATTTTTTTTAGCTCTAGCAGAGTCAGTTCATCACCCTGAAGTTACTCCTGCGAAATGGAAGAGGTTCCAAGTGTATAGATATGCCACCCACCCCAAAATCGCTACGAAATCATAATTGTTAAGTTTATAAATGTATTTTATTATTTACAGAAAATACTTGTAGGCGAAAATAAATATTTTAGAAGATAGGGGGTCGAGAGTACAAAAATATGCTCTAGTTCTAAGCACACCTTAACTAAAGTGTGTAAAATTACGATTAAAATCTCAAAATTTAATCACTTGTTGGCCCAAATAGACACAAAAGTTTGTCGAAATTATTCTCGATATAGCCCATATGGAAGACAAGAATAAATACAGTTTGGCAAAAACTCATCTCTTGGGTATTTTCAAACCCAGCGAAGAAAAAAAAATTAAAAATGTTGAGAACAAGATTTTAATTAGGAAATTTTCGTCCAAGCTAAATTCTCAGAAAATAATTTGCTGCTAAAAACAATTTAGTTGGATAAAATGCCCGAAAATATTAAAAAAATTGTAGTCATTAGTGAGGTCGAGGTTGAAAAGTAGGCGCAAATTGCTGAAATGATGACGGAGATGGCGTTATCAGGCCAACAGAAAGTTGCCATATCAAACCACTCCATACTAGTCCATGACTAAAAGACGTGACTTAGAAGAAAAAATAAATGAGCTAAAAAAGAAATAGCTCAACTTAAAATAATAATAAAAAGCCCAATAGGATAAAAAGTAGTAGCAGCACAGAACCTATTAAGTGTTAAAAGCCTTGATCACCAAATCATAAAGTTTGAAAAATTAAATAAAGATAAACAAAGCACTAATCTAACACAGTGTAAAAGATATCAGCGGCTAGGACATACAGCAGTAAATTGTGAAATGCCCTACCGATGCGTTAAATGCAGCCAAGCACACGAGGCTGGACAATGCAGCCTAGAAAAGGGCACGCATTAACACATTAAAACTTTACCACCAAAAAAGTTGTATACTGCGTGCTCTATAAAGAACACGGACATCCAGAAAGAATAAAAAAAAACAATGAAAAAAAATTATTTAACCAAGCACAAAAGGAAAAAAAATTGCCCAAATCAATAGATACGTTTCTCCTGATTTGAGTTAGACCAACTCACTCAGGGGAAACAACAACAAGCCCCAACCAACCATTTGCCCCAACACCAGTGGGGGATAACTTTTCGGTAATGTTGAGCCAACTCCAAACAAAAATGGAAACTCAACTAAACAAATTGGACTCAGCAATACAATCCAATGCTGAAAATATAGCAGCCCTATTTAGTGTTTTCAATCAATTAATGAACAGAGGATGGACATTAAAGAACCATCTACCGATTCGCCGATAAAATTAAAAAAATTAAAAATTATACAGATCGATGTGAACTCGCTAATCGCGAACAAGAGGAGAGCTAGCCTGCTACAACTCCTCCAGGAGAGAAACCCATATATAGTGCTTATCTGCGAAACAAAATTAAATCATACGCACAAAATCAATTTCACAAATTACGATCTAATTAGAACGGACACACCAAATTTTGCTAAGGGGAGAGAAACGGCATTCTAATAAAAAAGGAAATAAAATACAAAAGAATAACCAACAGGGAAGGGACAAAGACAATAGGAAAGACAATAATAAATTTTAAGCTAGGGGAAAAAGAAACCTTTACACAATATCGGCCTACGCACCAGGTTAGAATTACAAAAAATTCATCAAGGAATTAGAAGAACTATTTGACACATTAAATCTTAACCACCCGATCAATTACTTAGTTCTGGGGGGAGATCTAAACGCCAAACACAAAAACTGGCAAAATAACATCAATAACATCAGGGGGGTGAAATTAGCGTAATGGATGCCTCTATTATAAAATCAAATTATACAATAGCGACATTCCCTCATACCCATCCGCAGGTTCCTGCCTAGACCTTTTCCTCATAGATATAAGGCTTACAATAGCCAACACAACAAAAGAAAACAAAATTCTAGCAATCCCATGGGACTCAGACCACAATAGACTCCTGGCATTTTAGACCCAAACCGATCCATTGAAATAGACAGGTACCCAGAAGAGAACCCTTTAAACTACAGAAAGACAGACTGGGGAAAATTTTAAAAATATCTAAATAAAATAATTCCCCAACACAGCAACAACGAAGACATTGATAAATATATGAATGACCACCAGGAGAATATAAGAAAGGCATTGAACAAAACGATTCCTAGAATAAAACAAAACAATTCTATGGAAGTATATAGTAATGCAAAAATTAAACAGCTACAAAATTACAAAAGCTATCTGTTAACTCAATTAAATAAAAACTATAAAAAATGTTATGACCCACAAAACGGGGAATATATTTTCTATAAAAATCTAATCAAACAAACACGGCATCAATTAAAATTAGAATTCAAGGATAATTAATAAATATTGGCAAACAAAGCTAGAAAATATTCAACATAATGACACACAAAATGTTCCCCCAAATTAATAAAATTTTTAGAAAAAAAATCCAAGTTCATTGCCTGCTTTAAAAACAATTTTCACAATAATTGAGACTCGCTCAATTAAAGGGAAGGGAAATTTCAAATATAAAGTTTTGAGCTTTAAGAGTGGATTTATAGACCGCGTGGTACCCCAATCTTTTTATAATGTCCGAATGATATTTCCACATAAGGAAATAGAGGTTTATATAATTTCGAAGAAATTAAATAGAATTAATTGCAGGTTCTGACCACGCTTAAAACTCTTATAAATCTGAAAGATTTCAATATTGTTGATTTTTCTTGGATTTTGAACAAACTATAATCCTCAAAATGGGGCAAGTCAGAACAGAAATCAATTAAATAAAACTCGCTTTTCCAAACAAAAATATATACAATTTATTAAAATTAATTTTAGCAAAGTTAGTGTCTGAACAAAGGCGAGACACTTATTTAAATAAAATACACAGTTAAATTCCTAATTCACAAGATCACTTGTAAAAAGGAACGAGTTTCCACTCTAGTTAACGGATTCACTGACCTCTTGCCGCCCAAATAAAGTATATTTTCCACAGAAAATATCTTTTAAATGAGTCTGTATCCTTTACCTGAGTTTAACTAACAAACTTTAAATAAATTGGAATGAAAAGAATTAAATTTGGAATAGAATTACGAATCGAGGAAAAACTAATATAAAATAATTAAACATGTATCTGAGAGCCGGAGACGAATGCTGCTGCTTGCTCCGGGACGCCGTCTCGCAGAATTGAGGGGAGGATCTTCTCGATCTCAGATGCAGCTACTGATGCTCGCAAGTGTTCAAATGCTGGCTTCGCGATTGCAGGTATCAGAACAGGTCTGATCAAACTTGTCTTCAATTATCAGAACTGGTCTGATAGATATACAGTGAACTGTACTCTATACTCCTAAATTGCTAGGACTCTGTATGTCTGCAAAACTGTATGTAATCTGTGAGTATTTAATCTGTATTATGATGATAGAGTCTGTAAAGTCTGGTTTTTCTCAAGTGAAAAATAGAAAAATTGCTAATAGAATTATATGATATCAAAAGGAGACATTGACCAACTTACGATAGATGTTTCAAAAAAGCAGCTTGTTTCAACAGGCGAGATCACCCACCTTCCCGTAATCAACGGGCAAAGCTAAATAACTCCAACTGGTGGATTGTTTATTCAACTTATATTCGCCACGCGTGGTGAGCAGGCAAGATCACTTGCATCCCGCAAACAACGGGCAAAGATAATAATGCCAACTGGGCTATTCATTCTTACTTTCAC
>JAAAKE020092066.1:0-11905 GCA_010014785.2 Anisolabis maritima | reverse complement strand
CTCATTGCTACTACCTTCCCTAAAACATATAATCTCAAATCTTTCAAATCCAACCTCAACAACCATCTTTTAAAGTCCCCACTCTCTCCTACTCTTGTTCTTCCTGGTTGGAGGTGACCACTGGTCATTTTAGGTCCGTTGAACCTTATGTTTCCATATCCAAAAAAAAAAAACAATTTTAATTTTTCTTGACGTTTTGAACCTCTCTGAGGCCGAAAATTCATTTTACGAAATGTCTGTGTATCTGTTCGTATGTTCGTTAACACGTTAACTCGAGCACACTTTAATAGAGATCAACTAAATTTAGATGTATTTCAACAAAATCTTAGAACACTATCAATTTTTGGGCTATTTCCGGCAATTGAAAGTGGTATTTTATCTAATCTTTTTTTAAAAATCATGGTAACTCACCTATATATACGTGGAGGTCATTCCCGATTTATTCTGTTGCGAGACCTTCGTTTTTCCAATTGTATGGAAAAAATTCCCTCCTACAAGGTTGAGGTCCAAAGTAGTAAGGATAGGCCTTGAATAATTGAATGTAGTGAACAAGAAATCAAATCGCTAATCAGAAGAATGTAAATTTTTATATTTTTTTTTATTTCTGGCTCGAATAGAAAAAATAATTATATGGTTACGAGGCAATCGATGGTTCATAAAGATCATAGTCCCATCCAAAAAATGTCTCTCCAAAGAGGGTTTATGAATTCTTAATAATTCCTTTCGAATATTTGTACGATCTTCTTCAGGTTCAAAATCAACACGATATTGAAACAAAGACCATATGGTGTGTGTGAAGTTTTCAGTTTGAAATTATTCGTTCCCTTTGTGGTGAGTTTTGATGCCTGCCACGATATAAATTACCGAGGATCCTGTGACGCTCTGGTCACTTCTGCCGACAAGCCATTTTCCAGATATTTCTCGGCTGAGTCACATCAGATCCCCGGGGATGAACTCTCTAAAGACTTTGCCCTAAATAAGAGCAATCCTTTATTATCCGATTATCTCCATTTCCTATAGAAGTTTGCATTAAAAAAAATGAGGGTTAAAGGAACCAACAATTTCAAAGTAGAAACTGTTTTTGTTAATTTTTTTTAAGTCTTTTTCGGCATCAGAATCCATTTAGACTGCGTCTTTATTTATTTATATGAATTAGTAGCCAATATAATATAAATAAAATTTTGCCCCTCAGTACGTGAAGCGAAACTTCTACCTTTGCACCAAGGGAGAGGGCTACTTTGCTAAAGTTAATAGTTAAAAGATAACTTGATTGTTCAGGTTTGAACTTCAAATGAATTATCCCTGTAAATATCTCGAATTTTGTCTCGTTTTAATATAATGTGTTGTCTTCAGAATTGAGCTTATATAAAAAATTTCAGCTCAGGAAGTGTTTTAAAAATGGAATAGATGTAGTCCAGACAAAAAAACAAAGTAAATAAAAATATATTAAAACAAAGCTATTGATATATCTAAAAATTACGAGTATTCCTATTTTGGGAAAAAATTTCAATTTCAAATTCACTCATCAAACGCTCCTCACATTTGTCATATATACAACAATCACACTATCAATAATGCCCAACTGAAAGTAAGATGATATTTAATTTATTTATTGTTTAATTTTAAATAAAATAAACAAATTCAAAACATGATAAAGATTAATAGAATTAATTTGTATATTTTTAATCCATATTTTGCAAATTAATTTTTATCTCTTATAACAGACTAATTCTACTCATAATTAAATCCTCTAATCTTTTCTAATCAAAATTATCAGTATAGTGGGCTTTTTAAAATTCTAAATTCAATTATTCTTTAATAAATTCTTCATTAAGTGTATATCTTCTTTGAAATTTAAAAACAAAGCTCTACATCGCGAAAAAAATTAATAAAGGACATTTGATGGTAATCTCTCTATATATATTTAATTTAACTTTTATCTTTTATTCATTCACACTAATAAATACAACAGAATAATAAAATTCCGGGAGAAAACAAATTGACGAACATTCTTTTTTTTCTTTTGTTTGCATGGGTAATGTGAAACTAAAAAGGCCTCAAGATGTTTTTCTCTGTCTCTTTTTAGATCTTATTTGATCACAATTTCAACAATGCACTATGTTTTGTTTTCTAAAGGGCTGAAATTTGGCTTCCTTTCTTAAATTAAACTTAATCAATCCTATTCTAATTTCTTCTACACTTCTAATTAGTTATGATTAATTTTTTGTATATTTTATTTAATTATTTATTTTTTTTAATTAAAATGTGGCAGTGTTTGGATTTTCTTATATCTTGATAAAAGTTTCACTTATATTAGCAATTTAAATTTATATCTTTTTATTCATTGAAGTGAAAAAAGTAATAAGATAAGAGAAATATTAAAAAACAAAAAATACGATATGAGAATTAAATTTAAAGCTACTTTAAACTGGGATCTAATATGGGACCTAGATCGCATCGCGTATGGATTTGAGACACATAAAATAGTCTAAAAGAGCCAGTGAGCAGTAATGACCATTAACACGTCATCATTTCTTGCGCAAATTACTAAAAACCCTTCTATTGACACTACTATAAAAATTTAACAGACAAATTATATAAAAAGAAAATTTTTTTCTTTTGTAAAATAATGATATAAAAAATTAAAAATAAGGTCGGATTAAATTTGATTCAGCTACAGAAGCATCCTTTTTTTTTTATTATCATGATACATAAACACTTAAAATAGTCATATTATTCGGGATTTATTATCTCCAAATATAAAAAATATAAAAAACCCTGGAGTATAACTAAGTATTGATAGTAACTAGAAATTATTATAAATTTTTTATATGTAAATCATTCCAGTTGAAACATTTTTTTAGACTGGGTCGAACTTCAAAATGCGACTCCATATTAATCACATATATTATGTTTTTTCATATTTTTATATATCTGAACAAGTTAGAATTTTGTAACATAACCCGAAATTGTGATAATAAAAAAGGGGCCTATATATCGGATGTGAGGCCCCGAGGAACAAGGCTTCATCCGAAGCCCCTAACGAAAGAATTGGGGTGGCATAACATGTCCTTCGTTGCTCACAACTCCTAAAACCATGACAGTTGCTTGAAACTTCGTGTGCATAACACGGGGAACCTCTGAAGGATGTGAGCATAACCACCTGTCGTTTTTCCGATTGATTTTTTGGTCTTGGTTGAAATTTGAAAAAAACCACAAGATGTTAGGAACTTCAGGGTTCAGCTTGTTCAAAAGACGTTTTCCTCGGATAGGTCTCTGCTCCCGAGTTTGTTCCGACATAAACTGTCCTCTGCGCATAACGTAGGACGTATAGCTCTTCGTGGACAACTTGACAGATTAGGCCTTCAGAGACATTAAATTCCCTTGCTATAGCCCTCATGGACTTTGAAGGACTTTCGTCAACGATCTTTTGCACTTGTTGGACAAATTGTGTATTTCTAATAGAGTTCGAACGTTTCTCATGTTTTTTGCGTTTTGCTACAGTTTCTACTCTGCCAGCTGAGGCTTCCAATTCATGACGAACCTTATGTACTCATGATCGGGCGCAATTGAGAAATTTGGAGATTTCTAAAGCGGTGTGTTTAGCGCATATAGCGAAGATAATTGCATATCTCTTAATTTCTTGCGTTAATTTATAGTCTTCCATCTGACAAAAAAAAAAAATTGTTATCCAGAAATTACCGCCATATATATAAGTTTCTTATATATATAAATATATATATTTAATCGTTTTTTACCTTATTTATTTATCTAATTAAATATCCAATTTATGAACTTTGGCAAAAAGATCTAACAAAACCATCAGAGCTTTTTGAAATAATAAATATATTTATAGTTCAGAGCTTGGAAAATCTCTCTTCATTATAGACTAAATTTTATTATCAATTATTAATAACTAGAGAAGAGACTAGATAATACATATTATAGTAGGTAAATGAAATTATACCGTTATTTTCACAATATATTCTGCTTTGTTTCTTTTTTTTATTAACTGTTATAATTCAATATTCAAATTTTAATACAAAAAAAAAAAAAGAAAAATATTTTGTGAGAAATTTATTAGTTTAAGAGGTTTATAATTCCAACAAAGAACATCTACAAATATTGGTATCGAATCAAAAAATCGATGTTCCCGTTTCTTATATCCATCCTATTATTAATATATCCACTGAGAATAGGTTCGGGAATTTATTAGTGAATATCAAATAAAAGATCATTCAATTTATGGGACATACCCTTGCTATTAATTAACAGATTTACTTTATTTTTAAATAAAACATATGAGATATACTTACTATCCGTTGAAACATAAATTGGCCCCTTTATATAATAGAAATTCAATAAAGAATCTTTAAATTCTGGATAAATGGAAGGAATAAACTTCTAAATTCACTTTTGTATCAATAAATGGACAGTCATGAATTCCTTTAACACATATGACCTCTAGAAAGAAAGAGGAGGAACTTTCAAGGGAAAGTTTGAAAAAAAGTTCATTTATTTATATAATACTGTGGGGTTACTTTGAATGTTTGATTATTTAGTGTTACTCATTCCCACTATGGTACACAGGAGTATGCATGTGACGTATAGAAAGTAGGCGAGGAATTTTCAAATAAAAATTGGAAAAAAAAAAAAATTAATGTGAAAATGGTGTGAAGGTTCTTTCTTATTCACTCCAGGAATAAAACAAAATATATAAAATATATATATTTTAATTAATAGTTAATTTTTCCTATCTAGAAGGTTTGACACCTTCATATTATACGAGGGTTGCCTTTTATATTTCGTGATTGCGCTAAACTAAAGCTGCTGAAGCTTCTATCGTGAAGTTTGACATTTTTAATGGTATACGTACTCAGAACGTATTGACATACAAGCGCTATTTGTATAGTTTACAATAACTTGAAATCATCTCGGCTAAAAATAGAATTAAATCGTGAACATTTTCGAGCGATTATTTTTTACAATTTTAGACGTGGATTAATCCAACAACAGTGCATCGATGAACTTAATTCGACTTTGGCGAGGAAGCACCATCAAGGACTAGTGTTTATCGATGGTTTGCCGATTTCAATCGTGGCCTTAGTTCGGTTAAGGACGAATTTCGTGAAGGTTGTCCAAAGACCTTTGTCGTTATCCTTGCTAAGACTAGCATTTTTTCTACTTCCTATATAGCCAGGCTTTCCATCTTCCTCATCAACATTTAGGTTTGTTTTCTATCTTGGTCTTTCTATAAAATTTATGCTGATTCTAAAAGGAAAAGACAAAGAAAGAAAAAGAAGAAATTTTATTTTATACCATTTTTGAGAATGCCTTCTCCAAACACGCGAGTTAATCTACATAAATGAATATTTCCTAATGACATCATTACACCATTATAAAATATTAATAATAAATTTCAGAATTGAAAAATAATTACAATTTTATTTTAATATGATTAAAGAAGGACAAATTAAAAAACAATTAAATTGTTATTAAAGAGAAAAGTGAAAACATTTAATAAAATACAAAAATAATTAAATATAATTGGTTCGATTTAAATATTTATATACTCGGATATTTCTCAATTAAAATGCTTTGATATATATCAGTGATCTTTTTAATCAAACATTCCACATTTATCATACGTTAACTATATTGAAATTCGAATATCTCATCTGTTATACAATATTTCTCAACACAAACATTATTTTTGTCGCACAATTTAAAGGGAAGAGTGAATATTTTTGTCCTTCTTCCCCTCCTGTCCTAATTTTTAGTTTCGAATTTTTATTTGACCCTTTTTTAATAGCGCCCAACTCAAGAGGTAGAGATTTTTTTTCCTGTTTTTGCGACACATTCAGTCTTCTTTGTTGGTAAAAATTTATTATGAATACAATACCTCTTTCTACTTGTTATAGATTTAAGTAAAGCTATGCCTTAATTAGGAATATACTAAATCAAGTTTATTATATATAATAATAACATTAAATATTTATACAAAAGTAAAAAAAGAATAGCAGTCAACCAGTCAAGAGGTTTTATGAGATACCTAAATTCCATGGTATGGTTTATAGAGTTTACATTGTAAAAGCAAATAATTTTTATATAAAAATTCATTAAAATTATGGAAAAATGTTATTGAGGCAAAAAGATTAATGAATGAATAAAAGTAGTTAGATGAACCATTTTCTCTTTTATGTTAAGGTAGTTTTTTTGTTTATAAAATTATTTTTATCACCAATTGCCACGCCATCAACCTTATGATAAAATCCAGCCTCTAATTTTTTTTAAAATTACTTCAACTATAATGCATTTTCCTTTCCACATATCTAACCCATTGAGACTTAGATTTGTTACACTGATTAGATATGAAAAGAGAAGATCCTTCTTCTTCATTTGCAAAAAAAAGACATGAGGCGTGGCTTAGAATTTAAAAATTCGTAACCTTTTCGTTTTGAATGGCTGCTTTATTTGCATCTTTTGAACTATACTAAAGGCTTTTCGCCTTAATTCTGTTCTAGTTGCTGCCCTTTTCAGCTCTTTTCGTGCGTTTCTAACTTGAATTCTGTTTCAATGCTGAGTTAGGAGGGGTGCTATTATTTGTTATTATTATATGTAAATTTTATTATAAAGATATTTTGACCACACCAATTGTCACATTTGGATTTTAATCAATTAGCATTAATTGAGGTCTCAATATTTTGTTCTCAATTTTTATTAATAATAATAAGTTTTTTTTTCAAATTAAGTTACATTACAAAGGTACATATAACACTATAATGCAGGCTCGGAAACACCCCTCAAAAAAAATAATATACATACATTTCAAAGAAGGAAAATTGATGCTCTTAGTCAGAATCCCCCCTCCCAAAATTGTTCCTGGATCCGGCCCTGCTATAATGTTTTATAGATAACTTATGACTTTGAACCTTTTGCTCTTTGTCCAAATGCGTTTTTTTTTTAAATTTTCATTTAAGGGAAAATTAAAAAAAAAAAAATTACCAAATTTGGCAAAAATTAAGTATGATTTGAAACAAATTGTCAGGATTTGCATTTTTCTTAATTTTGTTTTTAAATAATAAGCTATTTATAATTGATCAAATATATAATATACTATAATAATATATAAAATATCGCGGGGAACTTAAATGAGTATGACAAAGTTTGGAGAAATGCTTAGTCACATCACATGATTTTGATCTTTGATGTCCCGGCTTACAGCTTGGTCCCACCAGTGAAAAAACCTACTAAATAGCATAATTTTTTAATCATGTTGGCCCTAAAAGAATATTGAAAATTAATAACCTTTTCAACTGAAAACGTTCAGAAAAATTATTTAATTATTTAAATTAAATATTCAACAAAAGTGCAGAGTTGAGGTTTTGAGAAAACACATTAAAGGCGACAGGCGGGTCTTGGGGTTGCTGATAATAAATACTTGGGGTGGTATGTTTGTAACTAGTTAGGATTTAGCTTCTCCAACCCCTAGGATTAAAACAAATATAAATTGTCAGTTTCAGTTAAAGGTTTTTAGAGTTTGGCAAAATTTAATTTAGTTCTCAAACGTTGAGATTAATTAATGTAGTGTGAGTTAGGAATTTACCTTAACAACGTGTGGCAAATGTGTCCGGAGTCCTGCCTAGTCTCATATTATTCTAAAAGTTAAAAATAATTTCTATATTGAAATAATTTTGTTTGAATATATTTTTAATTTAACAAAGCTTTGCTTGTTGTTCATACACTTTTTTCACATATGTTTGTCCATCTAAATGATAAACAACACAGAGAGAGGATTTCAAATATGGTGGATCAGAAGATTAAAGGTTCTTAAAGATTTTATGGTATTAATTTTAATCTAAGGCGTAAAAATATAACTATCGTCCTTTATAAAGGGTTTATGATATTAAATTATTTATTGATATTATGGAATGGAACTGTCATTCCCCTTGTTTTTTTTTCAGACTAGTTCAAAATTAAAAATAGAACCATTTCGTATATGGTTATTTGAGATATTTTTATATTATTGATTTGAATTTTGATGCACCATTTTTGGTTGATTTTGCCAAGTTGTGTTTATAAAGCGAGGATCACCTTTTTTTGGATTACCCAAATTACTTCCTATGTTTTTAAGTGAGAGATATAAGTAAGCAGGTCAATTTGTGTAGGGATTCGGAGACTTGGTATCGAATCGTTTCATTGTGTACATGACCCTCACCTCTCCAAGAATCATTTATATACCTAACGGACACAGGTCCACTAAAATTATCACATTGTGGCACTGAGGATGGCCGACGTAATGCTGGCCGAAATATTTGCTAAATAAAGTGCTTTATAGTGACCTGAGAAAAGCGGTTGGTTTCTTTTTCTCCGAACCCTTCCACAAATTACTTCCTATATTTTAAATTCGTATTATCTCCAATTACAAGAAGCTTGTTCTTCGGATAAATTTCCCTCTATTTGGATTTGATATAATTCCTTCTCGAAAGAGTATATTCATAGAGAAACTCAAAAATGAAAATCTGATTTTATCAAGAGGCCGTAGTTTGGGGACCCATATTTTAGAAGAGGAGGGTTTAAGTCTGTTTCTGAGGCTATTTGGACTCCATCCATATTTATTTAAATTAATTGATAGCCAATAATATTTTAGGACATAATTTGATTTCTCTATCTGATGAATCAGTAGATAAAAGTACTTCAAACGAAGTACCACTTCAGCTGTGTCGACTTTTGTTCGGTGTTAAACAAAGTCTCTTCTATACTATATATAGGAAATCCTACATTATCACTGTTTTTGTGTTTTAAAATTATTGCGCTACAAATTCGAATTATTTTTGGAAATGACGTAGCAAGAAATTTACCTTAAAAAAATGTTTAAAATTGCTCTATTATTGCAGTATTTTTCGTGACAACGATAGCCAATATGTCCACACCTAAATTTTGGTTTAGATTTCACTTAGGGGCTAATATTTGATGAGTACGTGGATGGAGACTACGAGTTGGCCGAGCTAAGGCATTCTGCCCCCTATATACCGATCTTTATCTATTTTGGAATGAATCAAGTTTTGAGGCGTGCCAACTTGCTCGTTATCTTTATATTTTATGCTGATTCCGTAAAAAGTCAAGAGAAGAAGAAGCATTAGGTAATTATCTTTTTTTTTTTTTTTTTTTTTTTTTTAGTTAACATAAATGAGATGTAACTATTTGTCTTCACACTTATCAATTAATTACTTTAAGGTAATGATATTATTATCGCCTTTTAAAAATATGAATTTTTAAAGAATTATGGCAGGACTCGATAATGAACTTATAGGATAATGAAATTTTAATAAAGAATCGATATTATATAAGACTGTGAATAAAATGTTCACCCATTTTTAATATATTGCTGTCAAATGATTTAAGATAAATTTTCGCAAGTTGAAAGTGTATTTTATTAAGTCTGAATTTGAACTTGAATAGAAAATGATATATTAAATATTTAATCATTTTATAAAAGCTTGATATTAAAATAATTATTTTCACGGGCTTCTTTTATAATTTATATCTTTTTCATTTTAAACGCAAATATCCAATACTGCTGCATGAGATTTTTCACTTTATTATAGAGGTCCTCAATTTGTATGCTACGTTTTAATATTTGAGCTGACGGATAGCTGCTGCTTATTAGATTAAAAAAAAAAATATTTATTTTTCCAAAAAAGCTATAAAGCTTCTTTTCTTTTCAAAGAAGACTTTGCAATGGCCTTTTACTCGCTTTTATTTCTATACCATATTGAAAAATATAGGATAAAAGAAATCTGAAATTGAAAGTTAATTGATATATGAATATATATAGATATTTAAATATATGATTAGATAAATTTTATGCAAACCAGCTAAGTTGTTTAATTATAAGAAATTAGGAATGTTAAATACTTTTCCATTGTTGTTCTAATTAATTGGAGAATAAGGACCACAATTAAATTTTGAATATTTGAATAATTACATCAGCTTCAGTTTCGTACTTTAAACCAACTAAGACTCTGGTCAAAGTTTGTTTGATGGGTAAATACTTAATTGAACTGGCAAGAGAATGAATATAGAATAGCGATAGTTTATTTATCGATTTTTTATTATGTAGTTCCACTTACATCTTCATTTTTCTTTTCCATCCACACATCTAGTGTTAGGATGTGTGACGGGACAATTTTCTTTTCTTGTTTGTCACTATAATTTAACGAATTATGAAAATTATAAAGTAAAAAATGAAAGAAGTTGTTGATAAACAAGGATTGTAAAAAGATGGAAGGTAGTCCAGTCAAATAAAATACTCCTCTTTAAAATTAATATTTATTATTAACATTTTTTGTCCTTATTTATTTTTTATTGGTGGTGATGATGGGGTTGTCTATTTAACAGTTTAAAGAACTTCTTTTGCAAATCATAATATTTGTTAAGTATACTGGCAGAAGTAAGGAGAAAGATCTTGGGATGATTCTTCATTCCCCCTTTGTCCTAAGTTAGGTTAGCTTTAATCTATTTGCTTAGATATGTCGCTTTGATGTTGAAAGGAGTTATTCAAATATTTATTAAACAATTTCATTTTTTCAAGTTTCTATTAGCAAAATACAGATAAGAAATTTTAAAAATCTTGCATTAGGAAATTATTTATAAAGAAGTTATATTATATTTATGGCATTGAATAAAAATTTGAAAAATTCTGAAAATAGACAACTTAATTTTGAGTAAACTCATTTGGTGAGTACTTGTATGGCGACCACGAGGTACCTGAGTTAGGATTGACAGTCTTTGAAATTTATTTTCATGCACTATTATATATAATAAGGAGAAAATATTGCAATCATGAAAAATGTAATCCCTCCAATTAAATTTCACCCAAAAACGCAAAAAAATCTTAATGCCTATATATGTGAATATATATATGTGTGTGTGTAGCTTTTATTTTGGCTTATATCCCTGGAACCACTCATCGGAAAAGGATGACTTAACAACTTTATAGCCTTAGGGGTGCTTAAGAAGGTATTAAAATTTGAAGCGAATCTGTCAGCTGGTGGCGGTAAAAAAAGGCCCTCAATATTTACGTGCACCATGGCTTTCCCAGGAGTCAAACCTTTGGTGATAATAATTAAGACGTTTGTCTTCAGCCACTCCACTGGGAGCGGATTTATTCTAAAAAAAAACTAAACTAAAATTTCATAAAAGATAATATTGAACATACGTTATCACAGAGAGAATCTCTAAAATATTATTTAATCTCTTTAATTTTTTAAAATTCAATTAATGAAAAGATATTTATTTATTCAAATAACATAACCTAAAGATAACACTAAAAATCAATATGACATGAACTTCTTACTCGATAGGTTGTAGAGAGGACCTTTCTTATTATATTCCCAAAGAATATGGTTTAGCGATGGCTAAAAAATGCTGGAAAGTGTTGTTATCAAGCACCAGGCCATGTTAACACTCCGGTTTATTTGGCATAAATGAGAAGAATTCTTGTATTAATTAAATAAAAACTTTTGTTAAAAAATTCGAAAATTAAGCTACAACGCTCCACAGCGCTAGAATGAGAATCTCTGGTCTATGTATTAAAATTATGAATCCGGGCAAAAAAAAAATATTTGGTCTGCCTTCCAGAATGTCCAGAAATTATTTTTTCCCCATTCATTTCTTGCTTGTTCATTGTAATCTGGTGAATGCCCAGGCTTATGTTTCGCAAACGTTCATATAATGTGTCCACTGGTCCTGATCATAAGAAATCAATTTAAGAAGGATTTTGTTTCTAGACCCCAATGTCATTCAATTGTTTTTCGCCGCTGATCCCTATTATATACTGCTCTTCTTATCGACAAAGAGCAATATTTTTCTCTCTTTCTTTCTCCTGTCATATGTGTCAGTG